>CANSZD010003520.1:0-268671 GCA_947648045.1 Beta corolliflora
GATTCTTGTGCCTAAAATAGTTAGTTTTCCATGTCCACAGTTCCGTCAAGTAAGAATGTGGAAAAAATAAAGTTAGATTTTAAGTACCGGTATGAGCGCCCTCTCATTGAGCGTGAAATTTTTGCCCATAACTCTTATCTCGAAAAACATTTTGATTGATTCTTGCGCCTAAAGTGGTTGGTTTTCCATGCTCCTGGCTTTCGAATGCGTCAGAATGTAGAAAAATGAAGTTTGATTTTCAAGCACAGTTGGGCCCTACTTTAAGGTGAAAAGGATTTTGGCCATAACTCAGACCTGGAAAAACATTTACGATTGATTCTTGAACCTAAAGTCGCATTTTTCCCTGTTCAACGAGAGAATCCTCAATCCAGAATGGGAAAAAAAGCAGAAGTCGGATATTTCGTACCAATTGTGCCCTTCATTGAAGGCAAAAATGTTTTTGGCATAACACTTACACCCTAAAAACCCTTCAAGCTTGATTCTTGTGCCTAAAATGGATAGTTTTTCTTGATCCACAACTCGGAGTCGTCGGAATGTGGAAATAATGAGTGAGGTTTTTCATACAAGTTGTGCTCACACATTGAAGGTGAAAGTATTTTACAGCCACTAACTCTTATCTCGGAAAACTAATTTTGATTGATTTTTTGCCTAAATGGCATTTTCCACGCTCAACAGATTCCTCAAGTCCCGAATGGGAGAGAAATGAAGTCGGGTTTTCGTTCCAAGTGTGCCCTCCATTGAAGTTGAAATAGTGTTTTTGTCATAACTCTTGCTCGAAAACATTTCTAAACGATTCTTGTGCCTAAAATGATTAGTTTTCCATGCTCCACCATACGTCTCGTCGGGAATGTGGAAAAAATAATAATGTTCGATTTTCGTACTTGAGTTGTGCGCTACATTGAAGGTGAGAATATTTGGCCATAACTCTTATCTCGGAAAACATTTCGTATTGATTCTTCTTTAAAGTCGCATTTTTCCACGATCAACGAGTCCTCGAGTCGAATGGAAAAAAATGTTCGGAGTTTTCGTACCCCATTGTGCCCTGGATGAAGCTGAAAAATGTTTTTGGCATAAACACTAACCGAAAAGCATTGTAAACATTTGCCTAAAATGGTTAGTTTTTCCATGCTCCACAACTTTTGTCTCGTCGGAATGTGTAAAAAAATAATGTTGGATTTTTCGAACAAGTTGTGCGTTACACATTTAAGGTGAAAGTATTTTGCCATAACTCTTATCGCGGAAATCATTTGATTGAAGTTCTTCCGCCTAAAGTGGCCTTTTCCACGGTCGAAGGATCTCTCGAGTCAAATGGAAAAAAATGAAGTCGGATTTTAGTACCCATTGTGCCCTCACGTGAAGCGCGAGGAAAATGTTTTTGGCATAACACTTAGCCCCCTGAAAAATATTTCTAAGTGATTAATTGTGCCTAAAATGGTTAGTTTTCCATACTCAGCGAACACTGTCTCGTGAGAATGTGGGAAAAAAATAATATTGGTTTTTCTGAAGTTGTGCGCTACATTAGAAGGTGAAAGTATTTGGCCATAACTCTTATCTCAGAAAACATTTGATTGATTTCGTGCGCCCTAAAAGTCGCATTTTCCATGCTCAACAGATTCTCTGTCAAAATGGGAAAAAAAAATGAAAGTCGGTTTTTCAGTACCAATTGTGCCCTCAATGGAAGTTTGAAAAATGTTATTGGCATAACACTTAGCCTGAAAACATTTCCTAAGCGATTCGTGTGCCTAAAATGGTTAGTTTTTACATGCTCCACATTTTTGTCTCGTTAGAATGTGGAAAAAAATAATGATGGATTTTTCATACAAGTTGTGCGCTACATTTAAGTTGAAAGTATTTTGCCATAACTCTTATCACGGAAAACATTTCGATTGATTCTTGCGCCGAAAGAGGCCTTTTTCCCACGATCGATAGATTCCTCCAGAGTCCGAAGTGGAAAAAATGAAGTTCGATTTTTCGTACCAATTGTGCCCTCCATTGAGAGTTGAAGAATGTTTTAGGCATAACACTTAGCCCCTGAAAAACATTTCTAAATGATTCGTGTGCCTAAAATGGTTAGTATTCCATGCTCCAATACGGCTTGTCATAATGTGGAAAAAAATAATATTGGATTTATCGTCACAAGTTGTGCGCTACATTGAAGGTGAAAGTATTTGGCCCTAACTCTTATCTCGGAAAACATTTCCGATTGATTCTTGTGCCTAAAGTAGCATTTTCCATGCTTCATGATTCCTCAAGTCAGAATGGGAAGAAAATGAAGTCGGGTTTTATTACCAATTTTGCCTCCATTAAAGTTTAAAAATATTTTTGGCATAACACTTAGCCCAGAAAAATATTTCTAAGCGATTCTTGTGCCCCTAAAATAGTTACTTTTCCATGCTCCACAACCTGTCTCGTCGGATTGTGGAAAAAATAATGTGGGATTTTTCGTACAAGTTGTGTGCTTACATTGAAGGTGAAAGTATTTGCCATAACCCTTTTCTCGGAAAATATTTTTGATTGATTCTTGCGCCTAATGCATTTTTCATTTAGCAGTTCTAAGTCAGAATGGGAAAAAAACGAAGTCGGGATTTTTGTACGAGTGTGCCCTGTTGAAGTTGAAAAATGTTTTTTGGCATAACAAGCCTTGAAAAACATTTCTAAGCATTCTTGTGCTAAAATGGTTTGTTTTTCCATGCTCCACGGCTTGACTCGTGAGAATGTGGAAAAAAAATAAGTTGGATTTTTCGTTGAGTTGTAGCTATTGAAGAGTGAAAGTATTTTGCCATAGCTCTTATCTCTAAAACAATTTGGAATGAGCTTATTGCGCTAAAGTGGCATTTTCCATGATCAACGGGATTCCTCAGATCAGAGATGGGAGAAAAATGAAGTGACTGGGATTTTTCGTACCAATTTTGCCCTCCATTAAAGTTGAAAAGGGTTTTTGGCATCACACTTAGTCCGAGAAACATTTCTAAACGATTCTTGTGCCTAAAATGGTTAGTTATCCATGCTCAAATACTGCCATCGTCGTCATTGTGGAAAAAATAATGTTGGATTTATCGTACAAGTTGTCTTATTACATTGAAGGTGAAAGTATTTTGCCCTAACTCTTATCTCGGAAAACATTTTTGATTGATTCTTGCGCCTAAAGTGGCATTTTCCACAATCGCCAAGTTCCTCAAGTCCCGAATGGGAAAAAAAAAATGAAGTCCGGTTTTTGGTACCAATTGTGCCCCTCCATTGAAATCTTGAAAAATGTTTTTGAAATAACACTTAGCCTCAAAAACATTTCTAAACCATTCTTATGACAAAAATGGCTAGTTTTCCATGCTCCACGGCCCTGTCTCGTCAAATCGAATGTGGAAAAAAATGAAGTTGGATTTATCATACAAGTTGTGCGCTACATTGAAGGTGAAAAGTATTTTGCTTAAACCTCTTATCTCGGAAAACAATTATGATTGATTCTTTTGCGTAAATGGCATTTTCCATGATCAATAGATTCCTTCCCCAAGTCCAAATGGGAAAAAAATAAGTCGGATTTTTAGGTATTGTACCATAATTGAATTTGAAATAGTGTTTTTGCTAACTCTTAGCCGAAAAAATTTCTAAACGATTCTTGTGCCTAAAATGGTTAGTTTTCCATGCTCCCCGCCACTGTCTCGTCGGAACGTGGAAAAAAATAATGTTGGATTTTATCGTACAAGTTGTGCGCTACATTGAAGGTGAACGTATTTGGCCATAACTCTTTATCTTTGAAAACATTTCGATTGATTCTTGAACCTAAAGTGCATTTTTCATAAATAGATTCCTCATCAGAATGAGAAAAAAAATGAAGTCGGATTTCTCGTACCAATTGTGCCCTCAGTAAGGTAGAAAAATGTTTTTGGCATAACACTTAGCAGAAACATTTCTAAACGATTCTTTTGCCTAAAATGGATAGTTTTACATGTAGCTCCAATGTCTCGTCGGAATGTGGAAAAAATAAAGTTGGATTTTTCATACAAGTTGTGTGTTTACATTAAGGTGAAAGTATTTTGCCATAACTCTTGTCCGGAAAACATTTCGGTTGATTCTTGCGCCTAAAATGGCATTTTTCACGATCAACAGATTCCTCGAGTCCGAATGGGAAAAAAATGAAGTCGGATTTTTCGTACCAATTGCCTGTTGAAAGGTCGAAAAGTGTTTTTGGCATAACTCTTAGCTTAGAAAAAGCATTTCTAAACGATTCTTATTCCTAAAATGGATAGTTTTCCATACTCCATTGCACTATCTCGTGGGAACGTGGAAAAAAATAATGTTGGATTTATCGTAAAGTTGTGATTACATTGAAGGTGAACGTATTTGGCCATAACTCTTATCTCGGAAAACATTTCGGATTGATTCTTGTGCCTATAATTCGCATTTTTCAGTTCAATGATTCCTCAGTCAGAATGAGAAAAAAATGAAGTCGGGTTTTTCGTACCAATTGTGCCCTCCAATGAAAGTTGAAAAATGTTTTTGGCATAACACTTAGCCCGAAAACATTTCTAAACGATTCTTGTGCCTAAAATGGTTAGTTTTACATGCTCCACAACCTGTCTCGTCGAGAATGTGGAAAAAATAATGATGGATTTTTCGTACAAGTTGTGCGCTACATTTAAGGTGAAAGTATTTTGCCATAACTCTTATCGCGGAAAACATTTCGATTGATTCTTGCGCCTAAAGAGGCCTTTTTCCACGATCGATAGATTCCTCAAGTCCAAATGGGAAAAAAATGAAGTCGGATTTTTCGTACCAATTGTGCCCTCCATTGAAGTGAAGAATGTTTTTGGCATAACACTTAGCCCCTGAAAAACATTTCTAAATGATTCGTGTGCCTAAAATGGTTAGTTTTCCATGCTCCACAGCCCTGTCTCGTCATAATGTGGAAAAAAATAATATTGGATTTATCGTACAAGTTGTGCGCTACATTGAAGGTGAAAGTATTTGGCCATAACTCTTATCTCGGGAAAACATTTCGATTGATTCGTGCGCCTAAAGTCGCATTTTTCCATGCTCCACCAGATTCCTCAAGTCCGAATGGGAAAAAAATGAAGTCGGGTTTTTCGTACCAATTGTGCCCTCCATTAAAGGTGAAAAATGTTATTGGCATAACACTTAGCCCGAAAACATTTCTAAACGATTCTTGTGCCTAAAATGGTTAGTTTTACATGCTCCATGACCTGTCTCGTTAGAATGTGGAAAAAAATAATGATGGATTTTCCGTACAAGTTGTGCGCTACATTTAAGTTGAAAGTATTTTGCCATAACTCTTATCGCGGAAAACATTTCGATTGATTCTTGCGCCTAAAAGAGGCCTTTTTCCACGATCAATAGATTCCTCCAAGTCCGAATGGGAAAAAAATGAAGTTCGATTTTTCGTACCAATTGTGCCCTCCATTGAAGCCTGAAAAATGTTTTTGGCATAACACTTAGCCCCGAAAAACATTTCTAAATGATTCGTGTGCCTAAAATGGTTAGTATTCCATGCTCCCACCGATTTGGCTTGTCATAATGTGGAAAAAAATAATGTTGGATTTATCGTACAAGTTGTGCGCTACATTGAAGGTGAAAGTATTTGGCCATAACTCTTATCTCGGAAAAACATTTCGATTGATTCTTGTGCCTAAAGTAGCATTTTTCCATGCTCAACAGATTCCTCAAGTCCAGAATGGGAAGAAAATGAAGTCGGGTTTTCGTACCAATTTTGCCCTCCATTTAAAGTTTAAAAATGTTTTTGGCATAACACTTAGCCCGAAAAATATTTCTAAACGATTCTTGTGCCTAAAATGGTTACTTTTCCATGCTCCACATCCCTGTCTCGTCAGATTGTGGAAAAAAATAATGCAGGATTTTTCGTACAAGTTGTGTGCTACATTGAAGGTGAAAGTATTTTGCCATAACCCTTTTCTCGGAAAATATTTCTGATTGATTCTTGCGCCTAAACTGGCATTTTTCCACGATCAACAGATTCCTCAAGTCCAAATGGGAAAAAATGAAGTCGGATTTTTTCGTATCCAATTGTGCCCTCCATTGAAGTTGAAAAATGTTTTTGGCATAACACTTAGTCAGAAAAACATTTCTAAACGATTCTTGTGCCTAAAATGGTTAGTTTTCCATGCTCCACTACCCTGTCTCGTCAGAATGTGGAAAAAAATAATGTTGGATTTTTCGTACAAGTTGTCCGTTACATTGAAGGTGAAAGTATTTTGCCATAACTCTTATCTCGGAAAACATTTTTGATTGATTCTTGCCTAAAATTCGGCCAAAATGGTTGTTTTCCATGCATTTTTCAAGCGCTACGTTAAGGAAAGTATAATTATATTGATTCTCCGTAAATGCAAAATTTGGGAAAAAAAATGAAGTCGGGATTTTTCGTACCAATTGTGCCCTCCATTAAAGTTGAAAAATGTTTTTGGCATAACACTTAGCCGAAAAACATTTCTAAACGATTCTTGTGCCTAAAATGGTTAGTTTTCCATGCTCCACTTTGTCACGTCAGAATGTGGAAAAAATAATGTTGGATTTTTCGTACAAGTTGTGCGCTACATTGAAGGTGAAAAGTATTTTGCCATAACTCTTATCTCCGGAAAACATTATGATTGATTCTTTTGCGTAAATTGGCATTTTTCCACGATCAACAGATTCCTCAAGTCCAAATGGGAGACAAAATGAAGTCGGATTTTTCGTACTAATTGTGCCCTCCATTGAAGTTGAAATAGTGTTTTTGGCATAACACTTAGCCCGAAAAACATTTCTAAACGATTCTTGTGCCTAAAATGGTTAGTTTTCCATGCTCCACATCTGTCTCGTCGAGAATGTGGAAAAAAATAATGTTGGATTTTTCGTACAAGTTGTGCGCTACATTGAAGGTGAAAGTATTTTGCCATAACTCTTATCTCGGAAAACATTTCGATTGATTCTTGCGCCTAAGTGGCATTTTTCACGATCAACAAATTCCTCAAGTCCGAATGGGAAAAAAATGAAGTCGGATTTTCGTACCAATTGTGCCCTCCATTGAAGTTGAAAAATGTTTTTGGCATAACACTTGGCCGAAAAACATTTCTAAACGATTCTTGTGCCTAAAATGGTTAGTTTTCCATGCTCCACCGACCCTGTCTCGTCAGAATGTGGAAAAAAATATTGTTGGATTTTTCGTACAAGTTGTGCGCTACATTTAAGGTGAAAGTATTTTGCCATAACTCTTATCGCGGAAAACATTTCTGATTGATTCTTGCCCTAAAGTGGCATTTTTCCACGATCAATAGATTCCTCAAGTCCAAATGGGAAAAAAATGAAGTCGGATTTTTCGTACCAATTGTGCCCTCCATTGAAGGTGGAAAATGTTTTGGCATAACATTTAGCCCGAAAAACATTTCTAAACGATTCTTGTGCCTAAAATGGTTAGTTTTCCATGCTCCACGCCTGTCTCGTCAGAATGTGGAAAAAATAATGTTGGATTTTTCGTACATGTTGTGCGCTACGTTGAAGGTGAAAGTATTTTGCCATAACTCTTATCTCGGAAAACATTTACGATTGATTCTTGCACGTAAATTGGCATTTTTCCACGATCAACAAATTCCTCACGTCCGAATGGGAAAAAAAATGAAGTCGGATTTTTCGTACCAATTGTGCCCTCCATTAAAGTTGAAAAATGTTTTTGGCATAACACTTAGCCCGAAAAACATTTCTAAACGATTCTTGTGCCTAAAATGGTTAGTTTTACATGCTCCACCGCCTGTCTCGTTAGAATGTGGAAAAAAATAATGTTGGATTTTTCCGTACAAGTTGTGCGCTACATTAAAGGTGAAAGTATTTTGCCATAACTCTTATCTCGGAAAACATTTCGATTGATTCTTGCACCTAAAGTGGCATTTTTCCACGATCAATGGATTCCTCAAGTCCAAATGGGAAAAAAATGAAGTCGGATTTTTCGTACCAATTGTGCCCTCCATTAAAGTTGAAAAATGTTTTTGGCATAACACTTAGCCCGAAAAACATTTCTAAATGATTCTTGTGCCTAAAATGGTTAGTTTTCCATGCTCCACACCCTGTCTTGTCAGAATGTGGAAAAAAATAATATTGGATTTTTCGTACAAGTTGTGCGCTACATTGAAGGTGAAAGTATTTTGCCATAACTCTTATCTCGGAAAACATTTCGATTGATTCTTGTGCCTAAATTGGCATTTTTCCATGATCAACAGATTCCTCACGTCCGAATGGGAAAAAAATGAAGTCGGATTTTTCGTACCAATTGTGCCCTCCATTAAAGTTGAAAAGTGTTTTTGGCATAACACTTAGCCGAAAAACATTTCTAAACGATTCTTGTGCCTAAAATGGTTAGTTTTCCATGCTCCATACTGTCTCGTCGGATTGTGGAAAAAAATAATGTTGGATTTTTTCGTACATGTTGTGCGCTACATAGAAGGTGAAAGTATTTTGCCATAACTCTTATCTCGGAAAACATTTCTGATTGATTCTTGCACCTAAAGTGGCATTTTTCCACGATCAACGGATTCCTCAAGTCCAGAATGGGAAAAAAATGAAGTCGGATTTTTCGTACCAATTGTGCCCTCCATTGAAGCTGAAAAATGTTTTTGGCATAACACTTAGCCCGAAAAACATTTCTAAACGATTCTTGTTCCTAAAATGGTTAGTTTTCCATGCTCCACAGCCCTGTCTCGTGAGAATGTGGAAAAAAAATAATGTTGGATTTTTCGTACAAGTTGTGCGCTACGTTGAAGGTGAAAGTATTTTGCCATAACTCTTATCTCGGAAAACATTTCTGATTGATTCTTGCGCCTAAATTGGCATTTTTCCACGATCAACAAATTCCTCACGTCCGAATGGGAAAAAAAATGAAGTCGGATTTTTCGTACCAATTGTGCCCTCCATTAAAGTTGAAAAGTGTTTTTGGCATAACACTTAGCCCGAAAAACATTTCTAAACGATTCTTGTGCCTAAAATGGTTAGTTTTCCATGCTCCACAGCCCTGTCTCGTCAGATTGTGGAAAAAAATAATGTTTGATTTTTTGTAAATGTTGTGCGCTACATTGAAGGTGAAAGTATTTTGCCATAACTCTTATCTCGGAAAACATTTCTGATTGATTCATGCACATAAAGTGGCATTTTTCCACGATCAACAAATTCCTCAAGTCCAAATGGGAAAAAAATGAAGTCCGATTTTTCGTACCAATTGTGCCCTACATTGATGCTGAAAAATGTTTTTGGCATAACACTTAGCCCGAAAAACATTTCTGAACGATTATTATTCCTAAAATGGTTAGTTTTCCATGCACCACAGCCCTGTTTCGTGAGAATGTGGAAAAAAATAATGTTGGATTTTTCGTACAAGTTGTGCGCTACATTGAAGGTGAAAATATTTTGCCATAATTCTTATCTCGGAAAACATTTCTGATTGATTCTTGCGCCTAAACTGGCATTTTTCCACGATCAATAGATTCCTCAAGTCCGAATGGGAAAAACAGAAGTCGGATTTTTCGTACCGATTCTGCCCTCCATTTCTAAACGATTCTTGTGCCTAAAATGGTTAGTTTTCCATGCTCCACCGCCCTGTCTCGTCAGATTGTGGAAAAAAATAATGTTGGATTTTTCGTACAAGTTGTGCGCTACGTTGAAGGTGAAAGTATTTTGCCATAACTCTTATCTCGGAAAACATTTCTGATTGATTCTTGCGCGTAAATTGGCATATTTCCACGATCAACAAATTCCTCACGTCCGAATGGGAAAAAAATGAAGTCGGATTTTTCGTACCAATTGTGCCCTCCATTAAAGTTGAAAAGTGTTTTTGGCATAACACTTAGCCCGAAAAACATTTCTAAACGATTCTTGTGCCTAAAATGGTTAGTTTTCCATGCTCCACCGCCCTGTCTCGTCAGATTGTGGAAAAAAATAATGTTGGATTTTTCGTACATGTTGTGCGCTACATTGAAGGTGAAAGTATTTTGCCATAACTCTTATCTCGGAAAACATTTCTGATTGATTCTTGCACCTAAAGTGGCATTTTTCCACGATCAACAGATTCCTCAAGTCCAAATGGGAAAAAAATGAAGTCGGATTTTTCGTACCAATTGTGCCCCTCCATTGAAGTTGAAAAATGTTTTTGGCATAACACTAAGCCCGAAAAACATTTCTAAACGATTCTTGTTCCTAAAATGGTTAGTTTTCCATGCTCCACAGCCCTGTCTCGTGAGAATGTGGAAAAAAATAATGTTGGATTTTTCGTACAAGTTGTGCGCTACGTTGAAGGTGAAAGTATTTTGCCATAACTCTTATCTCGGAAAACATTTCGATTGATTCTTGCGCCTAAATTGGCATTTTTCCACGATCAACAGATTCCTCACGTCCGAATGGGAAAAAAAATGAAGTCGGATTTTTCGTACCAATTGTGCCCTCCATTAAAGTTGAAAAGTGTTTTTGGCATAACACTTAGCCCGAAAAGCATATTAAACGATTCTTGTGCCTAAAATGGTTAGTTTTCCATGCTCCACCGCCCTGTCTCGTCAGATTGTGGAAAAAAATAATGTTGGATTTTTCGTACATGTTGTGCGCTACATAAAAGGTGAAAGTATTTTGCCATAACTCTTATCTCGGAAAACATTTCGATTGATTCTTGCGCCTAAATTGGCATTTTTCCACGATCAACAAATTCCTCACGTCCGAATGGGAAAAAAATGAAGTCGGATTTTTCGTACCAATTGTGCCCTCCATTTAAGTTGAAAAGTGTTTTTGGCATAACACTTAGCCCGAAAAACATTTCTAAACGATTCTTGTGCCTAAAATGGTTAGTTTTCCATGCTCCACCGCCCCGTCTCGTCGGATTGTGGAAAAAAATAATGTTGGATTTTTTCGTACATGTTGTGCGCTACATTAAAGGTGAAAGTATTTTGCCATAACTCTTATCGCGGAAAACATTTCTGATTAATTCTTGCACCTAAAGTGGCATTTTTCCACGATCAACAGATTCCTCACGTCCAAATGGGAAAAAAATGAAGTCGGATTTTTCGTACCAATTGTGCCCTCCATTAAAGTTGAAAAATGTTTTTGGCATAACACTAAGCCCGAATAACATTTCTAAACGATTCTTGTGCCTAAAATGGTTAGTTTTCCATGCTCCATGCCCTGTCTCGTGGGAATGTGGAAAAAAATAATGTTGGATTTTTCGTACAAGTTGTGCGCTACGTTGAAGGTGAAAGTATTTTGCCATAACTCTTATCTCGGAAAACATTTCGATTGATTCTTGCGCCTAAATTGGCATTTTTCCACGATCAACAAATTCCTCACGTCCGAATGGGAAAAAAATGAAGTCGGATTTTTCGTACCAATTGTGCCCTCCATTAAAGTTGAAAAGTGTTTTTGGCATAACACTTAGCCCGAAAAACATTTCTAAACGATTCTTGTGCCTAAAATGGTTAGTTTTCCATGCTCCACACACCTGTCTCGTCGAATGTGGAAAAAAAATAATGTTGGATTTTTCGTACATGTTGTGCGCTACATAAAAGGTGAAAGTATTTTGCCATAACTCTTATCTCGGAAAACATTTCGATTGATTCTTGCACCTAAAGTGGCATTTTTCCACGATCAATGGATTCCTCACGTCCGAATGGGAAAAAAATGAAGTCGGATTTTTCGTACCAATTGTGCCCTCCATTAAGTTGAAAAGTGTTTTGGCATAACACTTAGCCCGAAAACATTTCTAAACGATTCTTGTGCCTAAAATGGTTAGTTTTCCATGCTCCACCGCCCTGTCTCGTCAGATTGTGGAAAAAAATAATGTTGGATTTTTCGTACAAGTTGTGCGCTACGTTGAAGGTGAAAGTATTTTGCCATAACTCTTATCTCGGAAAACATTTTCGATTGATTCTTGCGCCTAAATTGGCATATTTCCACGATCAACAAATTCCTCACGTCCGAATGGGAAAAAAATGAAGTCGGATTTTTCGTACCAATTGTGCCCTCCATTAAAGTTGAAAAGTGTTTTTGGCATAACACTTAGCCCGAAAAACATTTCTAAACGATTCTTGTGCCTAAAATGGTTAGTTTTCCATGCTCCACAGCCCTGTCTCGTCAGATTGTGGAAAAAAATAATGTTGGATTTTTCGTACATGTTGTGCGCTACATTGAAGGTGAAAGTATTTTGCCATAACTCTTATCTCGGAAAACATTTCTGATTGATTCTTGCACCTAAAGTGGCATTTTTCCACGATCAACGAATTCCTCAAGTCCAAATGGGAAAAAAAATGAAGTCGGATTTTTCGTACCAATTGTGCCCTCCATTGAAGTTGAAAAATGTTTTTGGCATAACACTTAGCCCGAAAAACATTTCTAAACGATTCTTGTTCCTAAAATGGTTAGTTTTCCATGCTCCACTGCCCTGTGTCGTGAGAATGTGGAAAAAAATAATGTTGGATTTTTCGTACAAGTTGTGCGCTACGTTGAAGGTGAAAGTATTTTGCCATAACTCTTATCTCGGAAAACATTTCTGATTGATTCTTGCGCCTAAATTGGCATTTTTCCACGATCAACAGATTCCTCACGTCCGAATGGGAAAAAAATGAAGTCGGATTTTTCGTACCAATTGTGCCCTCCATTAAAGTTGAAAAGTGTTTTTGGCATAACACTTAGCCCGAAAACATTTCTAAACGATTCTTGTGCCTAAAATGGTTAGTTTTCCATGCTCCACCGCCCTGTCTCGTCGGATTGTGGAAAAAAATAATGTTGGATTTTTCGTACAAGTTGTGCGCTACGTTAGAAGGTGAAAGTATTTTGCCATAACTCTTATCTCGGAAAACATTTCTGATTGATTCTTGCGCCTAAATTGGCATATTTCCACGATCAACAAATTCCTCACGTCCGAATGGGAAAAAAATGAAGTCGGATTTTTCGTACCAATTGTGCCCTCCATTAAAGTTGAAAAGTGTTTTTGGCATAACACTTAGCCCGAAAAACATTTCTAAACGATTCTTGTGCCTAAAATGGTTAGTTTTCCATGCTCCACCGCCCTGTCTCGTCAGATTGTGGAAAAAAATAATGTTGGATTTTTCGTACATGTTGTGCGCAACATAAAAGGTGAAAGTATTTTGCCATAACTCTTATCTCGGAAAACATTTCTCATTGATTCTTGCACCTAAAGTGGCATTTTTCCACGATCAACAGATTCCTCAAGTCCAAATGAGAAAAAAATGAAGTCGGATTTTTCGTACCAATTGTGCCCTCCATTGAAGCTGAAAAATGATTTTGGCATAACACTAAGCCCGAAAAACATTTCTAAACGATTCTTGTTCCTAAAATGGTTAGTTTTCCATGCTCCACTGCCCTGTGTCGTGAGAATGTGGAAAAAAATAATGTTGGATTTTTCGTACAAGTTGTGCGCTACGTTGAAGGTGAAAGTATTTTGTCATAACTCTTATCTCGGAAAACATTTCTGATTGATTCTTGCGCCTAAATTGGCATTTTTCCACGATCAACAGATTCCTCACGTCCGAATGGGAAAAAAATGAAGTCGGATTTTTCGTACCAATTGTGCCCTCCATTAAAGTTGAAAAGTGTTTTTGGCATAACACTTAGCCCGAAAAACATTTCTAAACGATTCTTGTGCCTAAAATGGTTAGTTTTCCATGCTCCACAGCCCTGTCTCGTCAGATTGTGGAAAAAAATAATATTGGATTTTTCGTACATGTTGTGCGCTACATAAAAGGTGAAAGTATTTTGCCATAACTCTTATCTCGGAAAACATTTCTGATTGATTCTTGCACCTAAAGTGGCATTTTTCCACGATCAACAGATTCCTCACGTCCGAATGGGAAAAAAATGAAGTCGGATTTTTCGTACCAATTGTGCCCTCCATTAAAGTTGAAAAGTGTTTTTGGCATAACACTTAGCCCGAAAAACATTTCTAAACGATTCTTGTGCCTAAAATGGTTAGTTTTCCATGCTCCACCGCCCTGTCTCGTCAGATTGTGGAAAAAAATAATGTTGGATTTTTCGTACAAGTTGTGCGCTACGTTGAAGGTGAAAGTATTTTGCCATAACTCTTATCTCGGAAAACATTTCTGATTGATTCTTGCGCCTAAATTGGCATTTTTCCACGATCAACAAATTCCTCACGTCCGAATGGGAAAAAAATGAAGTCGGATTTTTCGTACCAATTGTGCCCTCCATTAAAGTTGAAAAGTGTTTTTGGCATAACACTTAGCCCGAAAAACATTTCTAAACGATTCTTGTGCCTAAAATGGTTAGTTTTCCATGCTCCACCGCCCTGTCTCGTCGGATTGTGGAAAAAAATAATGTTGGATTTTTCGTACATGTTGTGCGCTACATTGAAGGTGAAAGTATTTTGCCATAACTCTTATCTCGGAAAACATTTCTCGATTGATTCTTGCACCTAAAGTGGCATTTTTCCACGATCAACAAATTCCTCACGTCCGAATGGGAAAAAAATGAAGTCGGATTTTTCGTACCAATTGTGCCCTCCATTAAAGTTGAAAAATGTTTTTGGCATAACACTTAGCCCGAAAAACATTTCTAAACGATTCTTGTGCCTAAAATGGTTAGTTTTCCATGCTCCACCGCCCGTCTCGTCGGATTGTGGAAAAAAATAATGTTGGATTTTTCGTACAAGTTGTGCGCTACGTTGAAGGTGAAAGTATTTTGCCATAACTCTTATCTCGGAAAACATTTCGATTGATTCTTGCGCCTAAATTGGCATATTTCCACGATCAACAAATTCCTCACGTCCGAATGGGAAAAAAATGAAGTCGGATTTTTCGTACCAATTGTGCCCTCCATTAAAGTTGAAAAGTGTTTTTGGCATAACACTTAGCCCGAATAACATTTCTAAACGATTCTTGTGCCTAAAATGGTTAGTTTTCCATGCTCCACCGCCCCGTCTCGTCGGATTGTGGAAAAAAATAATGTTGGATTTTTCGTACATGTTGTGCGCTACATAAAAGGTGAAAATATTTTGCCATAACTCTTATCTCGGAAAACATTTCTCATTGATTCTTGCACCTAAAGTGGCATTTTTCCACGATCAACAGATTCCTCAAGTCCAAATGGGAAAAAAATGAAGTCGGATTTTTCGTACCAATTGTGCCCTCCATTGAAGTCGAAAAATGTTTTTGGCATAACACTAAGCCCGAAAAACATTTCTAAACGATTCTTGTTCCTAAAATGGTTAGTTTTCCATGCTCCACCGCCCCGTCTCGTGAGAATGTGGAAAAAAATAATGTTGGATTTTTCGTACAAGTTGTGCGCTACGTTGAAGGTGAAAGTATTTTGCCATAACTCTTATCTCGGAAAACATTTCGATTGATTCTTGCGCCTAAATTGGCATTTTTCCACGATCAACAAATTCCTCACGTCCGAATGGGAAAAAAATGAAGTCGGATTTTTCGTACCAATTGTGCCCTCCATTAAAGTTGAAAAGTGTTTTTGGCATAACACTTAGCCCGAAAAACATTTCTAAACGATTCTTGTGCCTAAAATGGTTAGTTTTCCATGCTCCACCGCCCGTCTCGTCGGATTGTGGAAAAAAATAATATTGGATTTTTCGTACATGTTGTGCGCTACATTAAAGGTGAAAGTATTTTGCCATAACTCTTATCTCGGAAAACATTTCGATTGATTCTTGCGCCTAAATTGGCATATTTCCACGATCAACAAATTCCTCACGTCCGAATGGGAAAAAAATGAAGTCGGATTTTTCGTACCAATTGTGCCCTCCATTAAAGTTGAAAAGTGTTTTTGGCATAACACTTAGCCCGAAAAACATTTCTAAACGATTCTTGTGCCTAAAATGGTTAGTTTTCCATGCTCCACCGCCCTGTCTCGTGGATTGTGGAAAAAAATAATGTTGGATTTTTCGTACATGTTGTGCGCAACATAAAAGGTGAATGTATTTTGCCATAACTCTTATCTCGGAAAACATTTCTGATTGATTCTTGCACCTAAAGTGGCATTTTTCCACGATCAACAGATTCCTCAAGTCCAAATGGGAAAAAAATGAAGTCGGATTTTTCGTACCAATTGTGCCCTCCATTGAAGTTGAAAAATGTTTTTGGCATAACACTAAGCCCGAAAAACATTTCTAAACGATTCTTGTGCCTAAAATGGTTAGTTTTCCATGCTCCCACCGCCTGTCTCGTGAGATTGTGGAAAAAAATAATGTTGGATTTTTCGTACAAGTTGTGCGCTACGTTGAAGGTGAAAGTATTTTGCCATAACTCTTATCTCGGAAAACATTTCTGATTGATTCTTGCGCCTAAATTGGCATTTTTCCACGATCAACAGATTCCTCACGTCCGAATGGGAAAAAAATGAAGTCGGATTTTTCGTACCAATTGTGCCCTCCATTAAAGTTGAAAAGTGTTTTTGGCATAACACTTAGCCCGAAAAACATTTCTAAACGATTCTTGTGCCTAAAATGGTTAGTTTTCCATGCTCCACCGCCCCTGTCTCGTCGAGATTGTGGAAAAAAATAATGTTGGATTTTTTCGTACATGTTGTGCGCTACATAGAAGGTGAAAGTATTTTGCCATAACTCTTATCTCGGAAAACATTTCTGATTGATTCTTGCACCTAAAGTGGTATTTTTCCACGATCAACAAATTCCTCAAGTCCAAATGGTAAAAAAATGAAGTCCGATTTTTCGTTCCAATTGTGCCCTCCATTAAAGTTGAAAAATGTTTTTGGCATAACACTTAGCCCGAAAAACATTTCTAAACGATTCTTGTTCCTAAAATGGTTAGTTTTCCATGCTCCAACAACCCTTTCGTTAGAATGTGGAAAAAAATAATGTTGGATTTTTTGTTAAAAGGTTGTGCGCTACATTGAAGGTGAAAGTATTTTGCCATAATTCTTATCTCGGAAAACATTTCGATTGATTCTTCGCCTAAATGGCATTTTTCCACGATCAATAGATTCCTCAAGTCCGAATGGGAAAAAAATGAAGTCATTTTTCGTACCGTTTCCCCCCCCCTTTTTAACGATTCTTGTGCCTAAAATGGTTAGTTTTCCATGCTCTCGTCTCGTCGGATTGTGGAAAAAAATAATGTTGGATTTTTCGTACAAGTTGTGCGCTACGTTGAAGGTGAAAGTATTTTGCCATAACTCTTATCTCGGAAAACATTTTTGATTGATTCTTGCGCCTAAATTGGCATATTTCCACGATCAACAAATTCCTCACGTCCGAATGGGAAAAAAAATGAAGTCGGATTTTTCGTACCAATTGTGCCCTCCATTAAAGTTGAAAAGTGTTTTTGGCATAACACTTAGCCCGAAAAACATTTCTAAACGATTCTTGTGCCTAAAATGGTTAGTTTTCCATGCTCCACCGCCCTGTCTCGTCGGATTGTGGAAAAAAAATAATGTTGGATTTTTCGTACATGTTGTGCGCTACATAAAAGGTGAAAGTATTTTGCCATAACTCTTATCTCGGAAAACATTTCGATTGATTCTTGCACCTAAATTGGCATTTTTCCACGATCAACAGATTCCTCACGTCCGAATGGGAAAAAAATGAAGTCGGATTTTTCGTACCAATTGTGCCCTCCATTAAAGTTGAAAAGTGTTTTTGGCATAACACTTAGCCCGAAAAACATTTCTAAACGATTCTTGTGCCTAAAATGGTTAGTTTTCCATGCTCCACCCCCTGTCTCGTGAGAATGTGGAAAAAAAATAATGTTGGATTTTTCGTACAAGTTGTGCGCTACGTTGAAGGTGAAAGTATTTTGCCATAACTCTTATCTCGGAAAACATTTCGATTGATTCTTGCGCCTAAATTGGCATATTTCCACGATCAACAAATTCCTCACGTCCGAATGGGAAAAAAAATGAAGTCGGATTTTTCGTACCAATTGTGCCCTCCATTAAAGTTGAAAAGTGTTTTTGGCATAACACTTAGCCCGAAAAACATTTCTAAACGATTCTTGTGCCTAAAATGGTTAGTTTTCCATGCTCCACCGCCCCTGTCTCGTCGGATTGTGGAAAAAAATAATGTTGGATTTTTCGTACATGTTGTGCGCAACATAAAAGGTGAAAGTATTTTGCCATAACTCTTATCTCGGAAAACATTTCTCATTGATTCTTGCACCTAAAGTGGCATTTTTCCACGATCAACGGATTCCTCAAGTCCAAATGGGAAAAAAATGAAGTCGGATTTTTCGTACCAATTGTGCCCTCCATTGAAGTTGAAAAATGTTTTTGGCATAACACTAAGCCCGAAAAACATTTCTAAACGATTCTTCTTCCTAAAATGGTTAGTTTTCCATGCTCCACTGCCCTGTGTCGTGAGAATGTGGAAAAAAATAATGTTGGATTTTTCGTACAAGTTGTGCGCTACGTTGAAGGTGAAAGTATTTTGTCATAACTCTTATCTCGGAAAGCATTTCTGATTGATTCTTGCGCCTAAATTGGCATTTTTCCACGATCAACAGATTCCTCACGTCCGAATGGGAAAAAAATGAAGTCGGATTTTTCGTACCAATTGTGCCCTCCATTAAAGTTGAAAAGTGTTTTTGGCATAACACTTAGCCCGAAAAACATTTCTAAACGATTCTTGTGCCTAAAATGGTTAGTTTTCCATGCTCCACCGCCCTGTCTCGTCAGATTGTGGAAAAAAATAATGTTGGATTTTTCGTACATGTTGTGCGCAACATAAAAGGTGAAAATATTTTGCCATAACTCTTATCTCGGAAAACATTTCTCATTGATTCTTGCACCTAAAGTGGCATTTTTCCACGATCAACAGATTCCTCAAGTCCAAATGAGAAAAAAATGAAGTCGGATTTTTCGTACCAATTGTGCCCTCCATTGAAGCTGAAAAATGATTTTGGCATAACACTAAGCCCGAAAAACATTTCTAAACGATTCTTGTTCCTAAAATGGTTAGTTTTCCATGCTCCACTGCCCTGTGTCGTGAGAATGTGGAAAAAAATAATGTTGGATTTTTCGTACAAGTTGTGCGCTACGTTGAAGGTGAAAGTATTTTGTCATAACTCTTATCTCGGAAAGCATTTCTGATTGATTCTTGCGCCTAAATTGGCATTTTTCCACGATCAACAGATTCCTCACGTCCGAATGGGAAAAAAATGAAGTCGGATTTTTCGTACCAATTGTGCCCTCCATTAAAGTTGAAAAGTGTTGTTGGCATAACACTTAGCCCGAATAACATTTCTAAACGATTCTTGTGCCTAAAATGGTTAGTTTTCCATGCTCCACCGCCCTGTCTCGTCAGATTGTGGAAAAAAATAATGTTGGATTTTTCGTACATGTTGTGCGCAACATAAAAGGTGAAAATATTTTGCCATAACTCTTATCTCGGAAAACATTTCTCATTGATTCTTGCACCTAAAGTGGCATTTTTCCACGATCAACAGATTCCTCAAGTCCAAATGAGAAAAAAATGAAGTCGGATTTTTCGTACCAATTGTGCCCTCCATTGAAGCTGAAAAATGATTTTGGCATAACACTAAGCCCGAAAAACATTTCTAAACGATTCTTGTTCCTAAAATGGTTAGTTTTCCATGCTCCACTGCCCTGTGTCGTGAGAATGTGGAAAAAAATAATGTTGGATTTTTCGTACAAGTTGTGCGCTACGTTGAAGGTGAAAGTATTTTGTCATAACTCTTATCTCGGAAAACATTTCTGATTGATTCTTGCGCCTAAATTGGCATTTTTCCACGATCAACAGATTCCTCACGTCCGAATGGGAAAAAAATGAAGTCGGATTTTTCGTACCAATTGTGCCCTCCATTAAAGTTGAAAAGTGTTTTTGGCATAACACTTAGCCCGAAAAACATTTCTAAACGATTCTTGTGCCTAAAATGGTTAGTTTTCCATGCTCCACACGCCTGTCTCGTCGGATTGTGGAAAAAAATAATCTTGGATTTTTCGTACATGTTGTGCGCTACATAAAAGGTGAAAGTATTTTGCCATAACTCTTATCTCGGAAAACATTTCTGATTGATTCTTGCGCCTAAATTGGCATATTTCCACGATCAACAAATTCCTCACGTCCGAATGGGAAAAAAATGAAGTCGGATTTTTCGTACCAATTGTGCCCTCCATTAAAGTTGAAAAGTGTTTTTGGCATAACACTTAGCCCGAAAAACATTTCTAAACGATTCTTGTGCCTAAAATGGTTAGTTTTCCATGCTCCACCACCGCCTGTCTCGTCGATTGTGGAAAAAAATAATGTTGGATTTTTCGTACATGTTGTGCGCAACATAAAAGGTGAAAGTATTTTGCCATAACTCTTATATCGGAAAACATTTCTCATTGATTCTTGCACCTAAAGTGGCATTTTTCCACGATCAACAGATTCCTCAAGTCCAAATGAGAAAAAAATGAAGTCGGATTTTTCGTACCAATTGTGCCCTCCATTGAAGTTGAAAAATGTTTTTGGCATAACACTAAGCCCGAAAAACATTTCTAAACGATTCTTCTTCCTAAAATGGTTAGTTTTCCATGCTCCACTGCCCTGTGTCGTGAGAATGTGGAAAAAAATAATGTTGGATTTTTCGTACAAGTTGTGCGCTACGTTGAAGGTGAAAGTATTTTGTCATAACTCTTATCTCGGAAAACATTTCTGATTGATTCTTGCGCCTAAATTGGCATTTTTCCACGATCAACAGATTCCTCACGTCCGAATGGGAAAAAAATGAAGTCGGATTTTTCGTACCAATTGTGCCCTCCATTAAAGTTGAAAAGTGTTTTTGGCATAACACTTAGCCCGAAAAACATTTCTAAACGATTCTTGTGCCTAAAATGGTTAGTTTTCCATGCTCCACCGCCCTGTCTCGTCAGATTGTGGAAAAAAATAATGTTGGATTTTTCGTACAAGTTGTGCGCTACGTTGAAGGTGAAAGTATTTTGCCATAACTCTTATCTCGGAAAACATTTCTGATTGATTCTTGCGCCTAAATTGGCATATTTCCACGATCAACAAATTCCTCACGTCCGAATGGGAAAAAAATGAAGTCGGATTTTTCGTACCAATTGTGCCCTCCATTAAAGTTGAAAAGTGTTTTTGGCATAACACTTAGCCCGAAAAACATTTCTAAACGATTCTTGTGCCTAAAATGGTTAGTTTTCCATGCTCCACCGCCCTGTCTCGTCAGATTGTGGAAAAAAATAATGTTGGATTTTTCGTACATGTTGTGCGCAACATAAAAGGTGAAAGTATTTTGCCATAACTCTTATCTCGGAAAACATTTCTCATTGATTCTTGCACCTAAAGTGGCATTTTTCCACGATCAACAGATTCCTCAAGTCCAAATGAGAAAAAAATGAAGTCGGATTTTTCGTACCAATTGTGCCCTCCATTAAAGTTGAAAAGTGTTTTTGGCATAACACTAAGCCCGAAAAACATTTCTAAACGATTCTTGTTCCTAAAATGGTTAGTTTTCCATGCTCCACTGCCCTGTGTCGTGAGAATGTGGAAAAAAATAATGTTGGATTTTTCGTACAAGTTGTGCGCTACGTTGAAGGTGAAAGTATTTTGTCATAACTCTTATCTCGGAAAACATTTCTGATTGATTCTTGCGCCTAAATTGGCATATTTCCACGATCAACAAATTCCTCACGTCCGAATGGGGAAAAAATGAAGTCGGATTTTTCGTACCAATTGTGCCCTCCATTAAAGTTGAAAAGTGTTTTTGGCATAACACTTAGCCCGAAAAACATTTCTAAACGATTCTTGTGCCTAAAATGGTTAGTTTTCCATGCTCCACAGCCCTGTCTCGTCAGATTGTGGAAAAAAATAATATTGGATTTTTCGTACATGTTGTGCGCTACATAAAAGGTGAAAGTATTTTGCCATAACTCTTATCTCGGAAAACATTTCTGATTGATTCTTGCGCCTAAATTGGCATATTTCCACGATCAACAAATTCCTCACGTCCGAATGGGAAAAAAATGAAGTCGGATTTTTCGTACCAATTGTGCCCTCCATTAAAGTTGAAAAGTGTTTTTGGCATAACACTTAGCCCGAAAAACATTTCTAAACGATTCTTGTGCCTAAAATGGTTAGTTTTCCATGCTCCACCGCCCTGTCTCGTCAGATTGTGGAAAAAAATAATGTTGGATTTTTCGTACATGTTGTGCGCAACATAAAAGGTGAAAGTATTTTGCCATAACTCTTATCTCGGAAAACATTTCTGATTGATTCTTGCCCCTAAAGTGGCATTTTTCCACGATCAACGGATTCCTCAAGTCCGAATGGGAAAAAAATGAAGTCGGATTTTTCGTACCAATTGTGCCCTCCATTAAAGTTGAAAAATGTTTTTGGCATAACACTAAGCCCGAAAAACATTTCTAAACGATTCTTGTGCCTAAAATGGTTAGTTTTCCATGCTCCACCGCCTGTCTCGTGAGATTGTGGAAAAAAATAATGTTGGATTTTTTCGTACAAGTTGTGCGCTACGTTGAAGGTGAAAGTATTTTGTCATAACTCTTATCTCGGAAAACATTTCGATTGATTCTTGCGCCTAAATTGGCATTTTTCCACGATCAACAAATTCCTCACGTCCGAATGGGAAAAAAAATGAAGTCGGATTTTTCGTACCAATTGTGCCCTCCATTAAAGTTGAAAAGTGTTTTTGGCATAACACTTAGCCCGAAAAACATTTCTAAACGATTCTTGTGCCTAAAATGGTTAGTTTTCCATGCTCCACCGCCCTGTCTCGTCGGATTGTGGAAAAAAATAATGTTGGATTTTTCGTACATGTTGTGCGCTACATAAAAGGTGAAAGTATTTTGCCATAACTCTTATCTCGGAAAACATTTCTGATTGATTCTTGCACCTAAAGTGGCATTTTTCCACGATCAACGGATTCCTCACGTCCGAATGGGAAAAAAATGAAGTCGGATTTTTCGTACCAATTGTGCCCTCCATTAAAGTTGAAAAGTGTTTTTGGCATAACACTTAGCCCGAAAAACATTTCTAAACGATTCTTGTGCCTAAAATGGTTAGTTTTCCATGCTCCACCGCCTGTCTCGTCGGATTGTGGAAAAAAATAATGTTGGATTTTTCGTACAAGTTGTGCGCTACGTTGAAGGTGAAAGTATTTTGCCATAACTCTTATCTCGGAAAACATTTCGATTGATTCTTGCGCCTAAATTGGCATATTTCCACGATCAACAAATTCCTCACGTCCGAATGGGAAAAAAAATGAAGTCGGATTTTTCGTACCAATTGTGCCCTCCATTAAAGTTGAAAAGTGTTTTTGGCATAACACTTAGCCCGAAAAACATTTCTAAACGATTCTTGTGCCTAAAATGGTTAGTTTTCTATGCTCCACCGCCCTGTCTCGTCGGATTGTGGAAAAAAAATAATGTTGGATTTTTCGTACATGTTGTGCGCTACATAAAAGGTGAAAGTATTTTGCCATAACTCTTATCTCGGAAAACATTTCGATTGATTCTTGCACCTAAAGTGGCATTTTTCCACGATCAACAGATTCCTCACGTCCGAATGGGAAAAAAATGAAGTCGGATTTTTCGTACCAATTGTGCCCTCCATTAAAGTTGAAAAGTGTTTTTGGCATAACACTTAGCCCGAAAAACATTTCTAAACGATTCTTGTGCCTAAAATGGTTAGTTTTCCATGCTCCACCGCCCTGTCTCGTCAGATAGTGGAAAAAAATAATTTTGGATTTTTCGTACAAGTTGTGCGCTACGTTGAAGGTGAAAGTATTTTGCCATAACTCTTATCTCGGAAAACATTTCTGATTGATTCTTGCGCCTAAATTGGCATATTTCCACGATCAACAAATTCCTCACGTCCGAATGGGAAAAAAATGAAGTCGGATTTTTCGTACCAATTGTGCCCTCCATTAAAGTTGAAAAGTGTTTTTGGCATAACACTTAGCCCGAAAAACATTTCTAAACGATTCATGTGCCTAAAATGGTTAGTTTTCCATGCTCCACCGCCCTGCCCCGTCAGATTGTGGAAAAAAATAATGTTGGATTTTTCGTACATGTTGTGCGCTACATAAAAGGTGAAAGTATTTTGCCATAACTCTTATCTCGGAAAACATTTCTCATTGATTCTTGCACCTAAAGTGGCATTTTTCCACGATCAACAGATTCCTCAAGTCCAAATGAGAAAAAAATGAAGTCGGATTTTTCGTACCAATTGTGCCCTCCATTAAAGTTGAAAAATGATTTTGGCATAACACTTAGCCCGAAAAACATTTCTAAACGATTCTTGTTCCTAAAATGGTTAGTTTTCCATGCTCCACCGCCCGTCTCGTGAGAATGTGGAAAAAAATAATGTTGGATTTTTCGTACAAGTTGTGCGCTACGTTGAAGGTGAAAGTATTTTGCCATAACTCTTATCTCGGAAAACATTTCTGATTGATTCTTGCGCCTAAATTGGCATTTTTCCACGATCAACAGATTCCTCACGTCCGAATGGGAAAAAAATGAAGTCGGATTTTTCGTACCAATTGTGCCCTCCATTAAAGTTGAAAAGTGTTTTTGGCATAACACTTAGCCCGAAAAACATTTCTAAACGATTCTTGTGCCTAAAATGGTTAGTTTTCCATGCTCCACCGCCCTGTCTCGTCAGATTGTGGAAAAAAATAATGTTGGATTTTTCGTACATGTTGTGCGCTACATAAAAGGTGAAAGTATTTTGCCATAACTCTTATCTCGGAAAACATTTCGATTGATTCTTGCACCTAAAGTGGCATTTTTCCACGATCAACAAATTCCTCACGTCCGAATTGGAAAAAAATGAAGTCGGATTTTTCGTACCAATTGTGCCCTCCATTAAAGTTGAAAAGTGTTTTTGGCATAACACTTAGCCCGAAAAACATTTCTAAACGATTCTTGTGCCTAAAATGGTTAGTTTTCCATGCTCCACAGCCCTGTCTCGTTCAGATTGTGGAAAAAAATAATATTGGATTTTTCGTACATGTTGTGCGCTACATAAAAGGTGAAAGTATTTTGCCATAACTCTTATCTCGGAAAACATTTCTGATTGATTCTTGCACCTAAAGTGGCATTTTTCCACGATCAACAGATTCCTCACGTCCGAATGGGAAAAAAATGAAGTCGGATTTTTCGTACCAATTGTGCCCTCCATTAAAGTTGAAAAGTGTTTTTGGCATAACACTTAGCCCGAAAAACATTTCTAAACGATTCTTGTGCCTAAAATGGTTAGTTTTCCATGCTCCACCGCCCTGTCTCGTCAGATTGTGGAAAAAAATAATGTTGGATTTTTCGTACAAGTTGTGCGCTACGTTGAAGGTGAAAGTATTTTGCCATAACTCTTATCTCGGAAAACATTTCTGATTGATTCTTGCGCCTAAATTGGCATTTTTCCACGATCAACAAATTCCTCACGTCCGAATGGGAAAAAAATGAAGTCGGATTTTTCGTACCAATTGTGCCCTCCATTAAAGTTGAAAAGTGTTTTTGGCATAACACTTAGCCCGAAAAACATTTCTAAACGATTCTTGTGCCTAAAATGGTTAGTTTTCCATGCTCCACAGCCCTGTCTCGTCCGATTGTGGAAAAAAATAATGTTGGATTTTTCGTACATGTTGTGCGCTACATTAAAAGGTGAAAGTATTTTGCCATAACTCTTATCTCGGAAAACATTTCCGATTGATTCTTGCACCTAAAGTGGCATTTTTCCACGATCAACGGATTCCTCACGTCCGAATGGGAAAAAAATGAAGTCAGATTTTTCGTACCAATTGTGCCCTCCATTAAAGTTGAAAAGTGTTTTTGGCATAACACTTAGCCCGAAAAACATTTCTAAACGATTCTTGTGCCTAAAATGGTTAGTTTTCCATGCTCCACCGCCCTGTCTCGTCAGATTGTGGAAAAAAATAATGTTGGATTTTTCGTACAAGTTGTGCGCTACGTTGAAGGTGAAAGTATTTTGCCATAACTCTTATCTCGGAAAACATTTCTGATTGATTCTTGCGCCTAAATTGGCATTTTTCCACGATCAACATATTCCTCACGTCCGAATGGGAAAAAAATGAAGTCGGATTTTTCGTACCAATTGTGCCCTCCATTAAAGTTGAAAAGTGTTTTTGGCATAACACTTAGCCCGAAAAACATTTCTAAACGATTCTTGTGCCTAAAATGGTTAGTTTTCCATGCTCCACCGCCTGTCTCGTCGGATTGTGGAAAAAAATAATGTTGGATTTTTCGTACAAGTTGTGCGCTACGTTGAAGGTGAAAGTATTTTGCCATAACTCTTATCTCGGAAAACATTTCTGATTGATTCTTGCGCCTAAATTGGCATATTTCCACGATCAACAAATTCCTCACGTCCGAATGGGAAAAAAATGAAGTCGGATTTTTCGTACCAATTGTGCCCTCCATTAAAGTTGAAAAGTGTTTTTGGCATAACACTTAGCCCGAAAAACATTTCTAAACGATTCTTGTGCCTAAAATGGTTAGTTTTCTATGCTCCACAGCCCTATCTCGTCAGATTGTGAAAAAAAATAATATTGGATTTTTCGTACATGTTGTGCGCTACATAAAAGGTGAAAGTATTTTGCCATAACTCTTATATCGGAAAACATTTCTGATTGATTCTTGCACCTAAAGTGGCATTTTTCCACTATCAACAGATTCCTCACGTCCGAATGGGAAAAAAATGAAGTCGGATTTTTCGTACCAATTGTGCCCTCCATTAAAGTTGAAAAGTGTTTTTGGCATAACTCTTAGCCCGAAAAACATTTCTAAACGATTCTTGTGCCTAAAATGGTTAGTTTTCCATGCTCCACCGCCCCTGTCACGTCAGAATATGGAAAAAAATAATGTTGGATTTTTCGTACAAGTTGTGCGCTACGTTGAAGGTGAAAGTATTTTGCCATAACTCTTATCTCGGAAAACATTTCTGATTGATTCTTGCGCCTAAATTGGCATATTTCCACGATCAACAAATTCCTCACGTCCGAATTGGAAAAAAATGAAGTCGGATTTTTCGTACCAATTGTGCCCTCCATTAAAGTTGAAAAGTGTTTTTGGCATAACACTTAGCCCGAAAAACATTTCTAAACGATTCTTGTGCCTAAAATGGTTAGTTTTCCATGCTCCACCGCCCTGTCTCGTCGGATTGTGGAAAAAAATAATGTTGGATTTTTCGTACATGTTGTGCGCTACATTGAAGGTGAAAGTATTTTGCCATAACTCTTATCTCGGAAAACATTTCTGATTGATTCTTGCGCCTAAATTGGCATATTTCCACGATCAACAAATTCCTCACGTCCGAATGGGAAAAAAATGAAGTCGGATTTTTCGTACCAATTGTGCCCTCCATTAAAGTTGAAAAGTGTTTTTGGCATAACACTTAGCCCGAAAAACATTTCTAAACGATTCTTGTGCCTAAAATGGTTAGTTTTCCATGCTCCACCGCCCTGTCTCGTCAGATTGTGGAAAAAAATAATGTTGGATTTTTCGTACATGTTGTGCGCTACATAAAAGGTGAAAGTATTTTGCCATAACTCTTATCTCGGAAAACATTTCTGATTGATTCTTGCACCTAAAGTGGCATTTTTCCACGATCAACAGATTCCTCACGTCCGAATGGGAAAAAAATGAAGTCGGATTTTTCGTACCAATTGTGCCCTCCATTAAAGTTGAAAAGTGTTTTTGGCATAACACTTAGCCCGAAAAACATTTCTAAACGATTCTTGTGCCTAAAATGGTTAGTTTTCCATGCTCCACCGCCCGTCTCGTGCAGAATGTGGAAAAAAATAATGTTGGATTTTTCGTACAAGTTGTGCGCTACGTTGAAGGTGAAAGTATTTTGCCATAACTCTTATCTCGGAAAACATTTCTGATTGATTCTTGCGCCTAAATTGGCATTTTTCCACGATCAACAAATTCCTCACGTCCGAATGGGAAAAAAATGAAGTCGGATTTTTCGTACCAATTGTGCCCTCCATTAAAGTTGAAAAGTGTTGTTGGCATAACACTTAGCCCGAATAACATTTCTAAACGATTCTTGTGCCTAAAATGGTTAGTTTTCCATGCTCCACCGCCCGTCTCGTCAGATTGTGGAAAAAAATAATGTTGGATTTTTTCGTACATGTTGTGCGCTACATTGAAGGTGAAAGTATTTTGCCATAACTCTTATCTCGGGAAAACATTTTCGATTGATTCTTGCGCCTAAAGTGGCATTTTTCCACGATCAACAGATTCCTCACGTCCGAATGGGAAAAAAATGAAGTCGGATTTTTCGTACCAATTGTGCCCTCCATTAAAGTTGAAAAGTGTTTTTGGCATAACACTTAGCCCGAAAAACATTTCTAAACGATTCTTGTGCCTAAAATGGTTAGTTTTCCATGCTCCACCGCCCTGTCTCGTCGGATTGTGGAAAAAAATAATGTTGGATTTTTCGTACAAGTTGTGCGCTACGTAGAAGGTGAAAGTATTTTGCCATAACTCTTATCTCGGAAAACATTTCGATTGATTCTTGCGCCTAAATTGGCATATTTCCACGATCAACAAATTCCTCACGTCCGAATGGGAAAAAAATGAAGTCGGATTTTTCGTACCAATTGTGCCCTCCATTAAAGTTGAAAAGTGTTTTTGGCATAACACTTAGCCCGAAAAACATTTCTAAACGATTCTTGTGCCTAAAATGGTTAGTTTTCCATGCTCCACCGCCCTGTCTCGTCAGATTGTGGAAAAAAATAATGTTGGATTTTTCGTACATGTTGTGCGCTACATAAAAGGTGAAAGTATTTTGCCATAACTCTTATCTCGGAAAACATTTCTGATTGATTCTTGCACCTAAAGTGGCATTTTTCCACGATCAACAGATTCCTCAAGTCCAAATGGAAAAAAATGAAGTCGGATTTTTCGTACCAATTGTGCCCTCCATTGAAGTTGAAAAATGTTTTTGGCATAACACTTAGCCCGAAAAACATTTCTAAACGATTCTTGTGCCTAAAATGGTTAGTTTTCCATGCTCCACCGCCCTGTCTCGTCAGATTGTGGAAAAAAATAATGTTGGATTTTTCGTACAAGTTGTGCGCTACGTTGAAGGTGAAAGTATTTTGCCATAACTCTTATCTCGGAAAACATTTCTGATTGATTCTTGCGCCTAAATTGGCATATTTCCACGATCAACAAATTCCTCACGTCCGAATTGGAAAAAAATGAAGTCGGATTTTTCGTACCAATTGTGCCCTCCATTAAAGTTGAAAAGTGTTTTTGGCATAACACTTAGCCCGAAAAACATTTCTAAACGATTCTTGTGCCTAAAACGGTTAGTTTTCCATGCTCCACCGCCTGTCTCGTCGAGATTGTGGAAAAAAATAATGTTGGATTTTTCGTACATGTTGTGCGCTACATAAAAGGTGAAAGTATTTTGCCATAACTCTTATCTCGGAAAACATTTCTGATTGATTCTTGCGCCTAAATTGGCATTTTTCCACGATCAACAGATTCCTCACGTCCGAATGGGAAAAAAATGAAGTCGGATTTTTCGTACCAATTGTGCCCTCCATTAAAGTTGAAAAGTGTTTTTGGCATAACACTTAGCCCGAAAAACATTTCTAAACGATTCTTGTGCCTAAAATGGTTAGTTTTCCATGCTCCACAGCCCTGTCTCGTGAGAATGTGGAAAAAAATAATGTTGGATTTTTCGTACAAGTTGTGCGCTACGTTGAAGGTGAAAGTATTTTGCCATAACTCTTATCTCGGAAAACATTTCTGATTGATTCTTGCGCCTAAATTGGCATTTTTCCACGATCAACAGATTCCTCACGTCCGAATGGGAAAAAAATGAAGTCGGATTTTTCGTACCAATTGTGCCCTCCATTAAAGTTGAAAAGTGTTTTTGGCATAACACTTAGCCCGAAAAACATTTCTAAACGATTCTTGTGCCTAAAATGGTTAGTTTTCCATGCTCCACCGCCCTGTCTCGTCAGATTGTGGAAAAAAATAATGTTGGATTTTTCGTACATGTTGTGCGCTACGTTGAAGGTGAAAGTATTTTGCCATAACTCTTATCTCGGAAAACATTTCTGATTGATTCTTGCGCCTAAATTGGCATTTTTCCACGATCAACAGATTCCTCAAGTCCGAATGGGAAAAAAATGAAGTCGGATTTTTCGTACCAATTGTGCCCTCCATTAAAGTTGAAAAGTGTTTTTGGCATAACACTTAGCCTGAAAAACATTTCTAAACGATTCTTGTGCCTAAAATGGTTAGTTTTCCATGCTCCCACCTTGTCTCGTCGAGAATGTGGAAAAAAATAATGTTGGATTTTTCGTACATGTTGTGCGCTACATTGAAGGTGAAAGTATTTTGCCATAACTCTTATCTCGGAAAACATTTCTCGATTGATTCTTGCGCCTAAAGTGGCATTTTTCCACGATCAACAGATTCCTCAAGTCCGAATGGGAAAAAAATGAAGTCGGATTTTTCGTACCAATTGTGCCCTCCATTGAAGCTGAAAAATGTTTTTGGCATAACACTTAGCCCGAAAAACATTTCTAAACGATTCTTGTGCCTAAAATGGTTAGTTTTCCATGCTCCACAGCCCTGTCTCGTGAGAATGTGGAAAAAAATAATGTTGGATTTTTCGTACAAGTTGTGCGCTACATTGAAGGTGAAAGTATTTTGCCATAACTCTTATCTCGGAAAACATTTCTGATTGATTCTTGCGCCTAAATTGGCATTTTTCCACGATCAACAGATTCCTCAAGTCCGAATGGGAAAAAAATGAAGTCGGATTTTTCGTACCAATTGTGCCCTCCATTAAAGTTGAAAAGTGTTTTTGGCATAACACTTAGCCCGAAAAACATTTCTAAACGATTCTTGTGCCTAAAATGGTTAGTTTTCCATGCTCCACCGCCTGTCTCGTCGAGATTGTGGAAAAAAATAATGTTGGATTTTTCGTACAAGTTGTGCGCTACATTGAAGGTGAAAGTATTTTGCCATAACTCTTATCTCGGAAAACATTTCTGATTGATTCTTGCGCCTAAAGTGGCATTTTTCCACGATCAACAGATTCCTCAAGTCCAAATGGGAAAAAAATGAAGTCGGATTTTTCGTACCAATTGTGCCCTCCATTAAAGTTGAAAAATGTTTTTGGCATAACACTTAGCCCGAAAAACATTTCTAAACGATTCTTGTGCCTAAAATGGTTAGTTTTCCATGCTCCACAGCCCTGTCTCGTCAGATTGTGGAAAAAAATAATGTTGGATTTTTCGTACAAGTTGTGCGCTACATTGAAGGTGAAAGTATTTTGCCATAACTCTTATCTCGGAAAACATTTCTGATTGATTCTTGCGCCTAAAGTGGCATTTTTCCACGATCAACAGATTCCTCAAGTCCAAATGGGAAAAAAATGAAGTCGGATTTTTCGTACCAATTGTGCCCTCCATTGAAGCTGAAAAATGTTTTTGGCATAACACTTAGCCCGAAAAACATTTCTAAACGATTCTTGTGCCTAAAATGGTTAGTTTTCCATGCTCCACCGCCTGTCTCGTCGGAATGTGGAAAAAAAATGTTGGATTTTTCATACAAGTTGTGCGCTACATTGAAGGTGAAAGTATTTTGCCATAACTCTTATCTCGGAAAACATTTCTGATTGATTCTTGCGCCTAAATTGGCATTTTTCCACGATCAACAAATTCCTCAAGTCCAAATGGGAAAAAAATGAAGTCAGATTTTTCGTTCCAATTGTGCCCTCCATTTAAGCTGAAAAATGTTTTTGGCATAACACTTAGCCCGAAAAACATTTCTAAACGATTCTTGTGCCTAAAATGGTTAGTTTTCCATGCTCCACAGCCCTGTCTCGTCAGAATGTGGAAAAAAAATAATGTTGGATTTTTCGTACAAGTTGTGCGCTACATTGAAGGTGAAAGTAATTTGCCATAACTCTTATCTCGGAAAACATTTCTGATTGATTCTTGCGCCTAAAGTGGCATTTTTCCACGATCAACAGATTCCTCAAGTCCAAATGGGAAAAAAAATGAAGTCGGATTTTTCGTACCAATTGTGCCCTCCATTAAAGTTGAAAAGTGTTTTTGGCATAACACTTAGCCCGAAAAACATTTCTAAACGATTCTTGTGCCTAAAATGGTTAGTTTTCCATGCTCCACAGCCCTGTCTCGTCAGAATGTGGAAAAAAATAATGTTGGATTTTTCGTACAAGTTGTGCGCTACATTGAAGGTGAAAGTATTTTGCCATAACTCTTATCTCGGAAAACATTTCTGATTGATTCTTGCGCCTAAAGTGGCATTTTTCCACGATCAACAGATTCCTCAAGTCCAAATGGGAAAAAAATGAAGTCGGATTTTTCGTACCAATTGTGCCCTCCATTTAAGCTGAAAAATGTTTTTGGCATAACACTTAGCCCGAAAAACATTTCTAAACGGTTCTTGTGCCTAAAATGGTTAGTTTTCCATGCTCCACACGCCCGTCTCGTCAGAATGTGGAAAAAAATAATGTTGGATTTTTCGTACAAGTTGTGCGCTACATTGAAGGTGAAAGTATTTTGCCATAACTCTTATCTCGGAAAACATTTCTGATTGATTCTTGCGCCTAAATTGGCATTTTTCCACGATCAACAGATTCCTCAAGTCCAAATGGGAAAAAAATGAAGTCGGATTTTTCGTACCAATTGTGCCCTCCATTTAAGCTGAAAAATGTTTTTGGCATAACACTTAGCCCGAAAAACATTTCTAAACGATTCTTGTGCCTAAAATGGTTAGTTTTCCATGCTCCACAGCCTTGTCTCGTCAGAATGTGGAAAAAAATAATGTTGGATTTTTCGTACAAGTTGTGCGCTACATTGAAGGTGAAAGTATTTTGCCATAACTTTTATCTCGGAAAACATTTCGATTGATTCTTGCGCCTAAATTGGCATTTTTCCACGATCAACAGATTCCTCAAGTCCAAATGGGAAAAAAATGAAGTCGGATTTTTCGTACCAATTGTGCCCTCCATTAAAGTTGAAAAGTGTTTTTGGCATAACACTTAGCCCGAAAAACATTTCTAAACGATTCTTGTGCCTAAAATGGTTAGTTTTCCATGCTCCACAGCCCTGTCTCGTCAGATTGTGGAAAAAAATAATGTTGGATTTTTCGTACAAGTTGTGCGCTACATTGAAGGTGAAAGTATTTTGCCATAACTCTTATCTCGGAAAACATTTCTCGATTGATTCTTGCGCCTAAAGTGGCATTTTTCCACGATCAATGATTCCTCAAGTCCAAATGGGAAAAAAATGAAGTCGGATTTTTCGTACCAATTGTGCCCTCCATTAAAGTTGAAAAATGTTTTTTGGCATAACACTTAGCCCGAAAAACATTTCTAAACGATTCTTGTGCCTAAAATGGTTAGTTTTCCATGCTCCACAGCCCTGTCTCGTCAGAATGTGGAAAAAAATAATGTTGGATTTTTCGTACAAGTTGTGCGCTACATTGAAGGTGAAAGTAATTTGCCATAACTCTTATCTCGGAAAACATTTCTGATTGATTCTTGCGCCTAAAGTGGCATTTTTCCACGATCAACAGATTCCTCAAGTCCAAATGGGAAAAAAATGAAGTCAGATTTTTCGTACCAATTGTGCCCTCCATTTAAGCTGAAAAATGTTTTTGGCATAACACTTAGCCCGATAAACATTTCTAAACGGTTCTTGTGCCTAAAATGGTTAGTTTTCCATGCTCCGTAGCCCTGTCGTTAGAATGTGGAAAAAAAATAATGTTGGATTTTTCGTACAAGTTGTGCGCTACATTGAAGGTGAAAGTAATTTGCCATAACTCTTATCTCGGAAAACATTTCTGATTGATTCTTGCGCCTAAAGTGGCATTTTTCCACGATCAACAGATTCCTCAAGTCCAAATGGGAAAAAAATGAAGTCAGATTTTTCGTACCAATTGTGCCCTCCATTTAAGCTGAAAAATGTTTTTGGCATCACACTCAGCCTGAAAAACATTTCTAAACGATTCTTGTGCCTAAAATGGTTAGTTTTCCATGCTCCGCAGCCCTGTCGTCGGAATGTGGAAAAAAATAATGTTGGATTTTTCATACAAGTTGTGCGCTACATTGAAGGTGAAAGTATTTTGCCATAACTCTTATCTCGGAAACATTTGTGATTGATTCTTGCGCCTAAAGTGGCATTTTTCCACGATCAACAAATCCCTCGAGTCTAAATGGGAAAAAAATGAAGTATGATTTTTTCGATCCAATTGTACCCTCCATAAAAGTTGAAAAATGTTTTTGGCATAACACTTAGCCCGAAAAACATTTCTAAACGATTCTTGTGCCTAAAAAGGTTAGTTTTCCATGCTCCACAGCCCTGTCTCGTCAGAATGTGGAAAAAAATAATGTTGGATTTTTCGTACAAGTTGTGCGCTACATTGAAGGTGAAAGTATTTTGCCATAACTTTTATCTCGGAAAACATTTCTGATTGATTCTTGCGCCTAAAGTGGCATTTTTCCACGATCAACAGATTCCCCAAGTCCAAATGAGAAAAAAATGAAGTCAGATTTTTCGCGCCAATTGTTCCCTCCATTTAAGCTGAAAAATGTTTTTGGCATAACACTTAGCCCGATAAACATTTCTAAACGGTTCTTGTGCCTAAAATGGTTAGTTTTCCATGCTCCGTAGCCCTGTCGTTAGAATGTGGAAAAAAATAATGTTGCATTTTTTCGTACAAGTTGTGCGCTACATTGAAGGTGAAAGTATTTTGCCATAACTCTTATCTCGGAAAACATTTCGATTGATTCTTGCGCCTAAAGTGGCATTTTTCCACGATCAACAGATTCCTCAAGTCCAAATGGGAAAAAAATGAAGTCGGATTTTTCGTACCAATTGTGCCCTCCATTGAAGCTGAAAAATGTTTTTGGCATAACACTTAGCCCGAAAAACATTTCTAAACGATTCTTGTGCCTAAAATGGTTAGTTTTCCATGCTCCACTGACCCGTCTCGTCGGAATGTGGAAAAAAATAATGTTGGATTTTTCGTACAAGTTGTGCGCTACATTGAAGGTGAAAGTATTTTGCCATAACTTTTATCTCGGAAAACATTTCTGATTGATTCTTGCGCCTAAAGTGGCATTTTTCCACGATCAACAGATTCCTCAAGTCCAAATGGGAAAAAAATGAAGTCGGATTTTTCGTTCCAATTGTGCCCTCCATTTAAAGTTGAAAAATGTTTTTGGCATAACACTTAGCCCGAAAAACATTTCTAAACGATTCTTGTGCCTAAAATGGTTAGTTTTCCATGCTCCCACCGCCTGTCTCGTGAGAATGTGGAAAAAAATAATGTTGGATTTTTCGTACAAGTTGTGCGCTACATTGAAGGTGAAAGTATTTTGCCATAACTCTTATCTCGGAAAACATTTCGATTGATTCTTGCGCCTAAAGTGGCATTTTTCCACGATCAACGATTCCTCAAGTCCAAATGGGAAAAAAATGAAGTCGGATTTTTCGTACCAATTGTGCCCTCCATTAAAGTTGAAAAATGTTTTTGGCATAACACTTAGCCCGAAAAACATTTCTAAACGATTCTTGTGCCTAAAATGGTTAGTTTTCCATGCTCCACGCCCCGTCTCGTCAGAATGTGGAAAAAAATAATGTTGGATTTTTCGTACAAGTTGTGCGCTACATTGAAGGTGAAAGTATTTTGCCATAACTCTTATCTCGGAAAACATTTCGATTGATTCTTGCGCCTAAAGTGGCATTTTTCCACGATCAACGGATTCCTCAAGTCCAAATGGGAAAAAAATGAAGTCGGATTTTTCGTACCAATTGTGCCCTCCATTTAAAGTTGAAAAATGTTTTTGGCATAACACTTAGCCCGAAAAACATTTCTAAACGATTCTTGTGCCTAAAATGGTTAGTTTTCCATGCTCCACGCCCTGTCTCGTCGGAATGTGGAAAAAAATAATGTTGGATTTTTCGTACAAGTTGTGCGCTACATTGAAGGTGAAAGTATTTTGCCATAACTCTTATCTCGGAAAACATTTCTGATTGATTCTTGCGCCTAAAGTGGCATTTTTCCACGATCAACAATTCCTCAAGTCGAAATGGGAAAAAAATGAAGTCGGATTTTTCGTACCAATTGTGCCCTCCATTAAAGTTGAAAAATGTTTTTGGCATAACACTTAGCCCGAAAAACATTTCTAAACGATTCTTGTGCCTAAAATGGTTAGTTTTCCATGCTCCATCCTTGTCTCGTCGGAATGTGGAAAAAAATAATGTTGGATTTTTTCGTACAAGTTGTGCGCTACATTGAAGGTGAAAGTATTTTGCCATAACTCTTATCTCGGAAAACATTTCGATTGATTCTTGCGCCTAAAGTGGCATTTTTCCACGATCAACAGATTCCCCAAGTCCAAATGAGAAAAAAATGAAGTCGGATTTTTCGTACCAATTGTGCCCTCCATTAAAGTTGAAAAATGTTTTTGGCATAACACTTAGCCCGAAAAACATTTCTAAACGATTCTTGTGCCTAAAATGGTTAGTTTTCCATGCTCCACGACCTGTCTCGTCGAGAATGTGGAAAAAAATAATGTTGGATTTTTCGTACAAGTTGTGCGCTACATTGAAGGTGAAAGTATTTTGCCATAACTCTTATCTCGGAAAACATTTCGATTGATTCTTGCGCCTAAAGTGGCATTTTTCCACGATCAACGATTCCTCAAGTCCAAATGGGAAAAAAATGAAGTATGATTTTTTCGATCCAATTGTACCCTCCATAAAAGTTGAAAAATGTTTTTGGCATAACACTTAGCCCGAAAAACATTTCTAAACGATTCTTGTGCCTAAAATGGTTAGTTTTCCATGCTCCACCTTGTCTCGTCGGAATGTGGAAAAAAATAATGTTGGATTTTTCGTACAAGTTGTGCGCTACATTGAAGGTGAAAGTATTTTGCCATAACTCTTATCTCGGAAAACATTTCGATTGATTCTTGCGCCTAAAGTGGCATTTTTCCACGATCAGCAGATTCCTCAAGTCCAAATGGGGAAAAAAATGAAGTCGGATTTTTCGTACCAATTGTGCCCTCCATTTAAGGTGAAAAATGTTTTTGGCATAACACTTAGCCCGAAAAACATTTCTAAACGATTCTTGTGCCTAAAATGGTTAGTTTTCCATGCTCCACCGCCTGTCTCGTCGGAATGTGGAAAAAAATAATGTTGGATTTTTCGTACAAGTTGTGCGCTACATTGAAGGTGAAAGTATTTTGCCATAACTCTTATCTCGGAAAACATTTTCGATTGATTCTTGCGCCTAAAGTGGCATTTTTCCACGATCAACGGATTCCTCAAGTCCAAATGGGAAAAAAATGAAGTCGGATTTTTCGTACCAATTGTGCCCTCCATTTAAGTTGAAAAATGTTTTTGGCATAACACTTAGCCCGAAAAACATTTCTAAACGATTCTTGTGCCTAAAATGGTTAGTTTTCCATGCTCCACCCTGTCTCGTCGGAATGTGGAAAAAAATAATGTTGGATTTTTCGTACAAGTTGTGCGCTACATTGAAGGTGAAAGTATTTTGCCATAACTCTTATCTCGGAAAACATTTCGATTGATTCTTGCGCCTAAAGTGGCATTTTTCCACGATCAGCGGATTCCTCAAGTCCAAATGGGAAAAAAATGAAGTCGGATTTTTCGTACCAATTGTGCCCTCCATTAAAGTTGAAAAATGTTTTTGGCATAACACTTAGCCCGAAAAACATTTCTAAACGATTCTTGTGCCTAAAATGGTTAGTTTTCCATGCTCCATGACCTGTCTCGTCGGAATGTGGAAAAAAATAATGTTGGATTTTTCGTACAAGTTGTGCGCTACATTGAAGGTGAAAGTATTTTGCCATAACTCTTATCTCGGAAAACATTTACGATTGATTCTTGCGCCTAAAGTGGCATTTTTCCACGATCAACGGATTCCTCAAGTCCAAATGGGAAAAAAATGAAGTCGGATTTTTCGTACCAATTGTGCCCTCCATTGAAGTTGAAAAATGTTTTTGGCATAACACTTAGCCCGAAAAACATTTCTAAACGATTCTTGTGCCTAAAATGGTTAGTTTTCCATGCTCCATGCCCTGTCTCGTCGAGAATGTGGAAAAAAATAATGTTGGATTTTTCGTACAAGTTGTGCGCTACATTGAAGGTGAAAGTATTTTGCCATAACTCTTATCTCGGAAAACATTTCGATTGATTCTTGCGCCTAAAGTGGCATTTTTCCACGATCAACGGATTCCTCAAGTCCAAATGGGAAAAAAATGAAGTCGGATTTTTCGTACCAATTGTGCCCTCCATTTAAGTTGAAAAATGTTTTTGGCATAACACTTAGCCCGAAAAACATTTCTAAACGATTCTTGTGCCTAAAATGGTTAGTTTTCCATGCTCCCGACCTGTCTCGTCGGAATGTGGAAAAAAATAATGTTGGATTTTTCGTACAAGTTGTGCGCTACATTGAAGGTGAAAGTATTTTGCCATAACTCTTATCTCGGAAAACATTTCTGATTGATTCTTGCGCCTAAAGTGGCATTTTTCCACGATCAACAGATTCCTCAAGTCCAAATGGGAAAAAAATGAAGTCGGATTTTTCGTACCAATTGTGCCCTCCATTAAAGTTGAAAAATGTTTTTGGCATAACACTTAGCCCGAAAAACATTTCTAAACGATTCTTGTGCCTAAAATGGTTAGTTTTCCATGCTCCACGGCCCTGTCTCGTCGAGAATGTGGAAAAAAATAATGTTGGATTTTTCGTACAAGTTGTGCGCTACATTGAAGGTGAAAGTATTTTGCCATAACTCTTATCTCGGAAAACATTTCGATTGATTCTTGCGCCTAAAGTGGCATTTTTCCACGATCAACGGATTCCTCAAGTCCAAATGGGAAAAAAATGAAGTCGGATTTTTCGTACCGATTGTGCCCTCCATTAAAGTTGAAAAATGTTTTTGGCATAACACTTAGCCCGAAAAACATTTCTAAACGATTCTTGTGCCTAAAATGGTTAGTTTTCCATGCTCCACCACTGTCTCGTCGGAATGTGGAAAAAAATAATGTTGGATTTTTCGTACAAGTTGTGCGCTACATTGAAGGTGAAAGTATTTTGCCATAACTCTTATCTCGGAAAACATTTACGATTGATTCTTGCGCCTAAAGTGGCATTTTTCCACGATCACAGATTCCTCAAGTCCAAATGGGAAAAAAAATGAAGTCGGATTTTTCGTACCAATTGTGCCCTCCATTTGAAGTTGAAAAATGTTTTTGGCATAACACTTAGCCCGAAAAACATTTCTAAACGATTCTTGTGCCTAAAATGGTTAGTTTTCCATGCTCCTGACCCTGTCTCGTCGAGAATGTGGAAAAAAATAATGTTGGATTTTTCGTACAAGTTGTGCGCTACATTGAAGGTGAAAGTATTTTGCCATAACTCTTATCTCGGAAAACATTTCAGATTGATTGTTGCGCCAAAAGTTGCATTTTTCCACGATCAACGGATTCCTCAAGTCCAAATGGGAAAAAAATGAAGTCGGATTTTTCGTACCAATTGTGCCCTCCATTGAAGTTGAAAAATGTTTTTGGCATAACACTTAGCCCGAAAAACATTTCTAAACGATTCTTGTGCCTAAAATGGTTAGTTTTCCATGCTCCATGACCCTGTCTCGTCGGAATGTGGAAAAAAATAATGTTGGATTTTTTCGTACAAGTTGTGCGCTACATTGAAGGTGAAAGTATTTTGCCATAACTCTTATCTCGGAAAACATTTCGATTGATTCTTGCGCCTAAAGTGGCATTTTTCCACGATCAACAGATTCCTCAAGTCCAAATGGGAAAAAAATGAAGTCAGATTTTTCGTACCAATTGTGCCCTCCATTTAAGCTGAAAAATGTTTTTGGCATCACACTCAGCCTGAAAAACATTTCTAAACGATTCTTGTGCCTAAAATGGTTAGTTTTCCATGCTCCCAGCCTGTCTCGTCGGAATGTGGAAAAAAATAATGTTGGATTTTTCGTACAAGTTGTGCGCTACATTGAAGGTGAAAGTATTTTGCCATAACTCTTATCTCGGAAAACATTTCGATTGATTCTTGCGCCTAAAGTGGCATTTTTCCACGATCAACGATTCCTCAAGTCCAAATGGGAAAAAAATGAAGTCGGATTTTTCGTACCAATTGTACCCTCCATAAAAGTTGAAAAATGTTTTTGGCATAACACTTAGCCCGAAAAACATTTCTAAACGATTCTTGTGCCTAAAATGGTTAGTTTTCCATGCTCCACAGCCCTGTCTCGTCAGAATGTGGAAAAAAATAATGTTGGATTTTTCGTACAAGTTGTGCGCTACATTGAAGGTGAAAGTATTTTGCCATAACTCTTTATCTCGGAAAACATTTCGATTGATTCTTGCGCCTAAAGTGGCATTTTTCCACGATCAACAGATTCCTCAAGTCCAAATGGGAAAAAAATGAAGTCAGATTTTTCGTACCAATTGTGCCCTCCATTTAAGTTGAAAAATGTTTTTGGCATAACACTTAGCCCGAAAAACATTTCTAAACGATTCTTGTGCCTAAAATGGTTAGTTTTCCATGCTCCCACCCCTGTCTCGTCAGAATGTGGAAAAAAATAATGTTGGATTTTTCGTACAAGTTGTGCGCTACATTGAAGGTGAAAGTATTTTGCCATAACTCTTATCTCGGAAAACATTTCTGATTGATTCTTGCGCCTAAAGTGGCATTTTTCCACGATCAGCAGATTCCTCAAGTCCAAATGGGAAAAAAATGAAGTCGGATTTTTCGTACCAATTGTGCCCTCCATTTAAGGGTGAAAAATGTTTTTGGCATAACACTTAGCCCGAAAAACATTTCTAAACGATTCTTGTGCCTAAAATGGTTAGTTTTCCATGCTCCACACCCTGTCTCGTCGAGAATGTGGAAAAAAATAATGTTGGATTTTTCGTACAAGTTGTGCGCTACATTGAAGGTGAAAGTATTTTGCCATAACTCTTATCTCGGAAAACATTTCGATTGATTCTTGCGCCTAAAGTGGCATTTTTCCACGATCAGCAGATTCCTCAAGTCCAAATGGGAAAAAAATGAAGTCGGATTTTTCGTACCAATTGTACCCTCCATAAAAGTTGAAAAATGTTTTTGGCATAACACTTAGCCCGAAAAACATTTCTAAACGATTCTTGTGCCTAAAATGGTTAGTTTTCCATGCTCCACCCTGTCTCGTCGGAATGTGGAAAAAAATAATGTTGGATTTTTCGTACAAGTTGTGCGCTACATTGAAGGTGAAAGTATTTTGCCATAACTCTTATCTCGGAAAACATTTCGATTGATTCTTGCGCCTAAAGTGGCATTTTTCCACGATCAACGATTCCTCAAGTCCAAATGGGAAAAAAAATGAAGTCGGATTTTTCGTACCAATTGTGCCCTCCATTTTAAAGTTGAAAAATGTTTTTGGCATAACACTTAGCCGAAAAACATTTCTAAACGATTCTTGTGCCTAAAATGGTTAGTTTTCCATGCTCCCCCTTGTTCGTCGGAATGTGGAAAAAAATAATGTTGGATTTTTCGTACAAGTTGTGCGCTACATTGAAGGTGAAAGTATTTTGCCATAACTCTTATCTCGGAAAACATTTCGATTGATTCTTGCGCCTAAAGTGGCATTTTTCCACGATCAGCGGATTCCTCAAGTCCAAATGGGAAAAAAATGAAGTCGGATTTTTCGTACCAATTGTGCCCTCCATTTAAGTTGAAAAATGTTTTTGGCATAACACTTAGCCCGAAAAACATTTCTAAACGATTCTTGTGCCTAAAATGGTTAGTTTTCCATGCTCCATGACCCTGTCTCGTCGAGAATGTGGGAAAAAAATAATGTTGGATTTTTTCGTACAAGTTGTGCGCTACATTGAAGGTGAAAGTATTTTGCCATAACTCTTATCTCGGAAAACATTTCGATTGATTCTTGCGCCTAAAGTGGCATTTTTCCACGATCAACAGATTCCTCAAGTCCAAATGGGAAAAAAATGAAGTCGGATTTTTCGTACCAATTGTGCCCTCCATTTAAGGTGAAAAATGTTTTTGGCATAACACTTAGCCCGAAAAACATTTCTAAACGATTCTTGTGCCTAAAATGGTTAGTTTTCCATGCTCCACGACCCTGTCTCGTCGGAATGTGGAAAAAAAATAATGTTGGATTTTTTCGTACAAGTTGTGCGCTACATTGAAGGTGAAAGTATTTTGCCATAACTCTTATCTCGGAAAACATTTCGATTGATTCTTGCGCCTAAAGTGGCATTTTTCCACGATCAATGATTCCTCAAGTCCAAATGGGAAAAAAAATGAAGTCGGATTTTTCGTACCGATTGTGCCCTCCATTTAAATGTGAAAAATGTTTTTGGCATAACACTTAGCCCGAAAAACATTTCTAAACGATTCTTGTGCCTAAAATGGTTAGTTTTTCCATGCTCCACGACCTGTCTCGTCGGAATGTGGAAAAAAATAATGTTGGATTTTTCGTACAAGTTGTGCGCTACATTGAAGGTGAAAGTATTTTGCCATAACTTTTATCTCGGAAAACATTTCGATTGATTCTTGCGCCTAAAGTGGCATTTTTCCACGATCAACGGATTCCTCAAGTCCAAATGGGAAAAAAATGAAGTCGGATTTTTCGTACCAATTGTGCCCTCCATTTAAAGTTGAAAAATGTTTTTGGCATAACACTTAGCCCGAAAAACATTTCTAAACGATTCTTGTGCCTAAAATGGTTAGTTTTCCATGCTCCATGACCTGTCTCGTCGGAATGTGGAAAAAAATAATGTTGGATTTTTCGTACAAGTTGTGCGCTACATTGAAGGTGAAAGTATTTTGCCATAACTCTTATCTCGGAAAACATTTCGATTGATTCTTGCGCCTAAAGTGGCATTTTTCCACGATCAACGGATTCCTCAAGTCCAAATGGGAAAAAAAATGAAGTCGGATTTTTCGTACCAATTGTGCCCTCCATTTAAAGGTGAAAAATGTTTTTGGCATAACACTTAGCCCGAAAAACATTTCTAAACGATTCTTGTGCCTAAAATGGTTAGTTTTCCATGCTCCCATGACCCTGTCTCGTCGAGAATGTGGAAAAAAATAATGTTGGATTTTTCGTACAAGTTGTGCGCTACATTGAAGGTGAAAGTATTTTGCCATAACTTTTATCTCGGAAAACATTTTCGATTGATTCTTGCGCCTAAAGTGGCATTTTTCCACGATCAGCGGATTCCTCAAGTCCAAATGGGAAAAAAATGAAGTCGGATTTTTCGTACCAATTGTGCCCTCCATTTAAAGTTGAAAAATGTTTTTGGCATAACACTTAGCCCGAAAAACATTTCTAAACGATTCTTGTGCCTAAAATGGTTAGTTTTCCATGCTCCATGGCCTGTCTCGTCGAGAATGTGGAAAAAAATAATGTTGGATTTTTCGTACAAGTTGTGCGCTACATTGAAGGTGAAAGTATTTTGCCATAACTCTTATCTCGGAAAACATTTCGATTGATTCTTGCGCCTAAAGTGGTATTTTTCCACGATCAACAGATTCCTCAAGTCCAAATGGGAAAAAAATGAAGTCAGATTTTTCGTACCAATTGTGCCCTCCATTTAAGCTGAAAATTGTTTTTGGCATAACACTTAGCCCGAAAAACATTTCTAAACGATTCTTGTGCCTAAAATGGTTAGTTTTCCATGCTCCACACCTGTCTCGTCAGAATGTGGAAAAAAATAATGTTGGATTTTTCGTACAAGTTGTGCGCTACATTGAAGGTGAAAGTATTTTGCCATAACTTTTATCTCGGAAAACATTTTTGATTGATTCTTGCGCCTAAAGTGGCATTTTTCCTCGATCAACAGATTCCTCAAGTCGAAATGGGAAAAAAATGAAGTCGGATTTTTCGTACCGATTGTGCCCTCCGTTTAAGGTGAAAAATGTTTTTGGCATAACACTTAGCCCGAAAAACATTTTTAAAGGATTCTTGTGCCTAAAATGGTTAATTTTCCATGCTCCACAGCCCTAACTCCTCAGAATGTGGGAAAAAAATAATGTTGGATTTTTCGTACAAGTTGTGCGCTACATTGAAGGTGAAAGTATTTTGCCATAACTTTTATCTCGGAAAACATTTCGATTGATTCTTGCGCCTAAAGTGGCATTTTTCCACGATCAGCGGATTCCTCAAGTCCAAATGGGAAAAAAATGAAGTCGGATTTTTCGTACCGATTGTGCCCTCCATTTGAAGTTGAAAAATGTTTTTGGCATAACACTTAGCAGAAAAACATTTCTAAACGGTTCTTGTGCCTAAAATGGTTAGTTTTCCATGCTCCATGACCCTGTCTCGTCGAGAATGTGGAAAAAAATAATGTTGGATTTTTCGTACAAGTTGTGCGCTACATTGAAGGTGAAAGTATTTTGCCATAACTCTTATCTCGGAAAACATTTCTGATTGATTCTTGCGCCTAAAGTGGCATTTTTCCACGATCAGCGGATTCCTCAAGTCCAAATGGGAAAAAAATGAAGTCGGATTTTTCGTACCAATTGTGCCCTCCATTTGAAGTTGAAAAATGTTTTTGGCATAACACTTAGCCCGAAAAACATTTCTAAACGATTCTTGTGCCTAAAATGGTTAGTTTTCCATGCTCCATGACCCTGTCTCGTCGGAATGTGGAAAAAAATAATGTTGGATTTTTCGTACAAGTTGTGCGCTACATTGAAGGTGAAAGTATTTTGCCATAACTCTTATCTCGGAAAACATTTCGATTGATTCTTGCGCCTAAAGTGGCATTTTTCCACGATCAACCGGATTCCTCAAGTCCAAATGGGGAAAAAAATGAAGTCGGATTTTTCGTACCAATTGTGCCCTCCATTTAAGTGAAAAATGTTTTTGGCATAACACTTAGCCCGAAAAACATTTCTAAGCGATTCTTGTGCCTAAAATGGTTAGTTTTCCATGCTCCGACCCTGTCTCGTCGGAATGTGGAAAAAAATAATGTTGGATTTTTCGTACAAGTTGTGCGCTACATTGAAGGTGAAAGTATTTTGCCATAACTCTTATCTCGGAAAACATTTCGATTGATTCTTGCGCCTAAAGTGGCATTTTTCCACGATCAATGATTCCTCAAGTCCAAATGGGAAAAAAAATGAAGTCGGATTTTTCGTACCGATTGTGCCCTCCATTAAAGTTGAAAAATGTTTTTTGGCATAACACTTAGCCCGAAAAACATTTCTAAGCGATTCTTGTGCCTAAAATGGTTAGTTTTCCATGCTCCATGACCCTGTCTCGTCGGAATGTGGAAAAAAATAATGTTGGATTTTTCGTACAAGTTGTGCGCTACATTGAAGGTGAAAGTATTTTGCCATAACTCTTATCTCGGAAAACATTTCTGATTGATTCTTGCGCCTAAAGTGGCATTTTTCCACGATCAACGGATTCCTCAAGTCCAAATGGGAAAAAAAATGAAGTCGGATTTTTCGTACCGATTGTGCCCTCCATTTAAGGTTGAAAAATGTTTTTGGCATAACACTTAGCCTAGAAAAACATTTCTAAACGATTCTTGTGCCTAAAATGGTTAGTTTTCCATGCTCCACGACCCTGTCTCGTCGAGAATGTGGAAAAAAATAATGTTGGATTTTTCGTACAAGTTGTGCGCTACATTGAAGGTGAAAGTATTTTGCCATAACTCTTATCTCGGAAAACATTTCGATTGATTCTTGCGCCTAAAGTGGCATTTTTCCACGATCAACGGATTCCTCAAGTCCAAATGGGGAAAAAAATGAAGTCGGATTTTTCGTACCAATTGTGCCCTCCATTTAAAGTTGAAAAATGTTTTTGGCATAACACTTAGCCCGAAAAACATTTCTAAACGGTTCTTGTGCCTAAAATGGTTAGTTTTCCATGCTCCACGACCCTGTCGTCGTCGGAATGTGGAAAAAAATAATGTTGGTTTTTTCGTACAAGTTGTGCGCTACATTGAAGGTGAAAGTATTTTGCCATAACTTTTATCTCGGAAAACATTTCGATTGATTCTTGCGCCTAAAGTGGCATTTTTCCACGATCAGCAGATTCCTCAAGTCCAAATGGGAAAAAAATGAAGTCGGATTTTTCGTACCAATTGTGCCCTCCATTGAAGTTGAAAAATGTTTTTGGCATAACACTTAGCCCGAAAAACATTTCTAAGCGATTCTTGTGCCTAAAATGGTTAGTTTTCCATGCTCCATCACCTGTCTCGTCGGAATGTGGAAAAAAATAATGTTGGATTTTTCGTACAAGTTGTGCGCTACATTGAAGGTGAAAGTATTTTGCCATAACTCTTATCTCGGAAAACATTTCGATTGATTCTTGCGCCTAAAGTGGCATTTTTCCACGATCAGCGGATTCCTCAAGTCCAAATGGGAAAAAAATGAAGTCGGATTTTTCGTACCGATTGTGCCCTCCATTTAAGTTGAAAAATGTTTTTGGCATAACACTTAGCCCGAAAAACATTTCTAAACGGTTCTTGTGCCTAAAATGGTTAGTTTTCCATGCTCCATGACCCTGTCTCGTCGGAATGTGGAAAAAAATAATGTTGGATTTTTCGTACAAGTTGTGCGCTACATTGAAGGTGAAAGTATTTTGCCATAACTCTTATCTCGGAAAACATTTTCGATTGATTCTTTGCGCCTAAAGTGGCATTTTTCCACGATCAGCAGATTCCTCAAGTCCAAATGGGAAAAAAAATGAAGTCGGATTTTTCGTACCAATTGTGCCCTCCATTAAAGTTGAAAAATGTTTTTGGCATAACACTTAGCCCGAAAAACATTTCTAAGCGGTTCTTGTGCCTAAAATGGTTAGTTTTCCATGCTCCTCACCTGTCTCGTCGGAATGTGGAAAAAAATAATGTTGGATTTTTCGTACAAGTTGTGCGCTACATTGAAGGTGAAAGTATTTTGCCATAACTCTTATCTCGGAAAACATTTGTGATTGATTCTTGCGCCTAAAGTGGCATTTTTCCACGATCGACGGATTCCTCAAGTCCAAATGGGAAAAAAATGAAGTCGGATTTTTCGTACCAATTGTGCCCTCCATTTAAGGTGAAAAATGTTTTTGGCATAACACTTAGCCCGAAAAACATTTCTAAACGGTTCTTGTGCCTAAAATGGTTAGTTTTCCATGCTCCACGCCTGTCTCGTCGGAATGTGGAAAAAAATAATGTTGGATTTTTCGTACAAGTTGTGCGCTACATTGAAGGTGAAAGTATTTTGCCATAACTTTTATCTCGGAAAACATTTCGATTGATTCTTGCGCCTAAAGTGGCATTTTCCACGATCAACGATTCCTCAAGTCCAAATGGGAAAAAAATGAAGTCGGATTTTTCGTACCAATTGTGCCCTCCATTTAAGGTGAAAAATGTTTTTGGCATAACACTTAGCCCAGAAAAACATTTCTAAACGGTTCTTGTGCCTAAAATGGTTAGTTTTCCATGCTCCATGACCCTGTCGTCGAGAATGTGGAAAAAAATAATGTTGGATTTTTCGTACAAGTTGTGCGCTACATTGAAGGTGAAAGTATTTTGCCATAACTCTTATCTCGGAAAACATTTCGATTGATTCTTGCGCCTAAAGTGGCATTTTTCCACGATCGGCAGATTCCTCAAGTCCAAATGGGAAAAAAAATGAAGTCGGATTTTTCGTACCAATTGTGCCCTCCATTTAAAGTTGAAAAATGTTTTTGGCATAACACTTAGCCCGAAAAACATTTCTAAACGGTTCTTGTGCCTAAAATGGTTAGTTTTCCATGCTCCACCACCTGTCTCGTCGGAATGTGGAAAAAAATAATGTTGGATTTTTCGTACAAGTTGTGCGCTACATTGAAGGTGAAAGTATTTTGCCATAACTCTTATCTCGGAAAACATTTCGATTGATTCTTGCGCCTAAAGTGGCATTTTTCCACGATCAGCGGATTCCTCAAGTCCAAATGGGGAAAAAAATGAAGTCGGATTTTTCGTACCAATTGTGCCCTCCATTTGAAGTTGAAAAATGTTTTTGGCATAACACTTAGCCGAAAAACATTTCTAAACGGTTCTTGTGCCTAAAATGGTTAGTTTTCCATGCTCCTGACCCTGTCTCGTCGGAATGTGGAAAAAAATAATGTTGGATTTTTCGTACAAGTTGTGCGCTACATTGAAGGTGAAAGTATTTTGCCATAACTCTTATCTCGGAAAACATTTCGATTGATTCTTGCGCCTAAAGTGGCATTTTTCCACGATCAGCAGATTCCTCAAGTCCAAATGGGAAAAAAATGAAGTCGGATTTTTCGTACCAATTGTGCCCTCCATTAAGTTGAAAAATGTTTTTGGCATAACACTTAGCCCGATAAACATTTCTAAACGGTTCTTGTGCCTAAAATGGTTAGTTTTCCATGCTCCATGACCTGTCTCGTCGGAATGTGGAAAAAAATAATGTTGGATTTTTCGTACAAGTTGTGCGCTACATTGAAGGTGAAAGTATTTTGCCATAACTTTTATCTCGGAAAACATTTACGATTGATTCTTGCGCCTAAAGTGGCATTTTTCCACGATCAGCGGATTCCTCAAGTCCAAATGGGAAAAAAATGAAGTCGGATTTTTTCGTACCAATTGTGCCCTCCATTTAAGCTGAAAAATGTTTTTGGCATAACACTTAGCCCGAAAAACATTTCTAAGCGGTTCTTGTGCCTAAAATGGTTAGTTTTCCATGCTCCACTGTCTCGTCGGAATGTGGAAAAAAATAATGTTGGATTTTTCGTACAAGTTGTGCGCTACATTGAAGGTGAAAGTATTTTGCCATAACTCTTATCTCGGAAAACATTTCGATTGATTCTTGCGCCTAAAGTGGCATTTTTCCACGATCACGGATTCCTCAAGTCCAAATGGGAAAAAAAATGAAGTCGGATTTTTTTCGTACCGATTGTGCCCTCCATTTAAGTTGAAAAATGTTTTTGGCATAACACTTAGCCCGAAAAACATTTCTAAGCGGTTCTTGTGCCTAAAATGGTTAGTTTTCCATGCTCCATGACCTGTCTCGTCGGAATGTGGAAAAAAATAATGTTGGATTTTTCGTACAAGTTGTGCGCTACATTGAAGGTGAAAGTATTTTGCCATAACTTTTATCTCGGAAAACATTTTTTGATTGATTCTTGCGCCTAAAGTGGCATTTTTCCACGATCAGCAGATTCCTCAAGTCCAAATGGGAAAAAAAATGAAGTCGGATTTTTCGTACCAATTGTGCCCTCCATTTAAAGGTGAAAAATGTTTTTGGCATAACACTTAGCCCGAAAAACATTTCTAAGCGGTTCTTGTGCCTAAAATGGTTAGTTTTCCATGCTCCCACCTTGTCTCGTCGTCGAGAATGTGGAAAAAAATAATGTTGGATTTTTCGTACAAGTTGTGCGCTACATTGAAGGTGAAAGTATTTTGCCATAACTCTTATCTCGGAAAACATTTCGATTGATTCTTGCGCCTAAAGTGGCATTTTTCCACGATCAGCAGATTCCTCAAGTCCAAATGGGAAAAAAATGAAGTCGGATTTTTTCGTACCGATTGTGCCCTCCATTTAAGTTGAAAAATGTTTTTGGCATAACACTTAGCCCGAAAAACATTTCTAAACGGTTCTTGTGCCTAAAATGGTTAGTTTTCCATGCTCCATGACCTGTCGTCGTCGTGGAATGTGGAAAAAAATAATGTTGGATTTTTCGTACAAGTTGTGCGCTACATTGAAGGTGAAAGTATTTTGCCATAACTCTTATCTCGGAAAACATTTCGATTGATTCTTGCGCCTAAAGTGGCATTTTTCCACGATCAGCAGATTCCTCAAGTCCAAATGGGAAAAAAATGAAGTCGGATTTTTCGTACCAATTGTGCCCTCCATTTAAGTTGAAAAATGTTTTTGGCATAACACTTAGCCCGAAAAACATTTCTAAACGATTCTTGTGCCTAAAATGGTTAGTTTTCCATGCTCCACGACCTGTCTCGTCGAGAATGTGGAAAAAAAATAATGTTGGATTTTTCGTACAAGTTGTGCGCTACATTGAAGGTGAAAGTATTTTGCCATAACTCTTATCTCGGAAAACATTTCGATTGATTCTTGCGCCTAAAGTGGCATTTTTCCACGATCAACAGATTCCTCAAGTCCAAATGGGAAAAAAAATGAAGTCGGATTTTTCGTACCGATTGTGCCCTCCATTTAAGGTTGAAAAATGTTTTTGGCATAACACTTAGCCCGAAAAACATTTCTAAACGGTTCTTGTGCCTAAAATGGTTAGTTTTCCATGCTCCATGACCCTGTCTCGTCGAGAATGTGGAAAAAAATAATGTTGGATTTTTCGTACAAGTTGTGCGCTACATTGAAGGTGAAAGTATTTTGCCATAACTCTTATCTCGGAAAACATTTCGATTGATTCTTGCGCCTAAAGTGGCATTTTCCACGATCAGCGGATTCCTCAAGTCCAAATGGGAAAAAAAATAAAGTCAGATTTTTCGTACCAATTGTGCCCTCCATTTAAGCTGAAAAATGTTTTTGGCATAACACTTAGCCCGAAAAACATTTCTAAGCGGTTCTTGTGCCTAAAATGGTTAGTTTTCCATGCTCCGCGACCTGTCTCGTCGGAATGTGGAAAAAAATAATGTTGGATTTTTCGTACAAGTTGTGCGCTACATTGAAGGTGAAAGTATTTTGCCATAACTCTTATCTCGGAAAACATTTCGATTGATTCTTGCGCCTAAAGTGGCATTTTTCCACGATCAGCGGATTCCTCAAGTCCAAATGGGAAAAAAATGAAGTCGGATTTTTCGTACCGATTGTGCCCTCCATTTAAGTTGAAAAATGTTTTTGGCATAACACTTAGCCCGAAAAACATTTCTAAGCGGTTCTTGTGCCTAAAATGGTTAGTTTTCCATGCTCCTGACCCTGTCTCGTCGAGAATGTGGAAAAAAATAATGTTGGATTTTTCGTACAAGTTGTGCGCTACATTGAAGGTGAAAGTATTTTGCCATAACTCTTATCTCGGAAAACATTTCGATTGATTCTTGCGCCTAAAGTGGCATTTTTCCACGATCAGCGGATTCCTCAAGTCCAAATGGGAAAAAAATGAAGTCGGATTTTTCGTACCAATTGTGCCCTCCATTTAAAGGTGAAAAATGTTTTTGGCATAACACTTAGCCCGAAAAACATTTCTAAACGGTTCTTGTGCCTAAAATGGTTAGTTTTCCATGCTCCATGACCTGTCGTCGTCGGAATGTGGAAAAAAAATAATGTTGGATTTTTCGTACAAGTTGTGCGCTACATTGAAGGTGAAAGTATTTTGCCATAACTCTTATCTCGGAAAACATTTTGATTGATTCTTGCGCCTAAAGTGGCATTTTCCACGATCAAAGGATTCCTCAAGTCCAAATGGGGAAAAAAAATGAAGTCGGATTTTTCGTACCAATTGTGCCCTCCATTTGAAGTTGAAAAATGTTTTTGGCATAACACTTAGCCCGAAAAACATTTCTAAGCGGTTCTTGTGCCTAAAATGGTTAGTTTTCCATGCTCCATGACCTGTCTCGTCGGAATGTGGAAAAAAATAATGTTGGATTTTTCGTACAAGTTGTGCGCTACATTGAAGGTGAAAGTATTTTGCCATAACTCTTATCTCGGAAAACATTTTCGATTGATTCTTGCGCCTAAAGTGGCATTTTTCCACGATCAGCGGATTCCTCAAGTCCAAATGGGAAAAAAATGAAGTCGGATTTTTCGTACCGATTGTGCCCTCCATTTAAGGTGAAAAATGTTTTTGGCATAACACTTAGCCCGAAAAACATTTCTAAGCGATTCTTGTGCCTAAAATGGTTAGTTTTCCATGCTCCACGACCTGTCTCGTCGAGAATGTGGAAAAAAATAATGTTGGATTTTTCGTACAAGTTGTGCGCTACATTGAAGGTGAAAGTATTTTGCCATAACTCTTATCTCGGAAAACATTTCGATTGATTCTTGCGCCTAAAGTGGCATTTTCCACGATCAGCAGATTCCTCAAGTCCAAATGGGAAAAAAATGAAGTCGGATTTTTCGTACCAATTGTGCCCTCCATTTAAGTTGAAAAATGTTTTTGGCATAACACTTAGCCGAAAAACATTTCTAAGCGGTTCTTGTGCCTAAAATGGTTAGTTTTCCATGCTCCTGACCCTGTCTCGTCGGAATGTGGAAAAAAATAATGTTGGATTTTTCGTACAAGTTGTGCGCTACATTGAAGGTGAAAGTATTTTGCCATAACTCTTATCTCGGAAAACATTTCGATTGATTCTTGCGCCTAAAGTGGCATTTTTCCACGATCAGCGGATTCCTCAAGTCCAAATGGGAAAAAAAATGAAGTCGGATTTTTCGTACCGATTGTGCCCTCCATTTAAAGTTGAAAAATGTTTTTGGCATAACACTTAGCCAGAAAAACATTTCTAAACGGTTCTTGTGCCTAAAATGGTTAGTTTTCCATGCTCCACACCCTGTCTCGTCGGAATGTGGAAAAAAATAATGTTGGATTTTTCGTACAAGTTGTGCGCTACATTGAAGGTGAAAGTATTTTGCCATAACTCTTATCTCGGAAAACATTTCGATTGATTCTTGCGCCTAAAGTGGCATTTTTCCACGATCAGCGGATTCCTCAAGTCCAAATGGGAAAAAAATGAAGTCGGATTTTTCGTACCGATTGTGCCCTCCATTTGAAGCTGAAAAATGTTTTTGGCATAACACTTAGCCGAAAAACATTTCTAAACGGTTCTTGTGCCTAAAATGGTTAGTTTTCCATGCTCCATGACCTGTCTCGTCGGAATGTGGAAAAAAATAATGTTGGATTTTTCGTACAAGTTGTGCGCTACATTGAAGGTGAAAGTATTTTGCCATAACTCTTATCTCGGAAAACATTTCGATTGATTCTTGCGCCTAAAGTGGCATTTTTCCACGATCAACCAGATTCCTCAAGTCCAAATGGGAAAAAAAATGAAGTCGGATTTTTTCGTACCGATTGTGCCCTCCATTTAAAGTTGAAAAATGTTTTTGGCATAACACTTAGCCCGAAAAACATTTCTAAGCGGTTCTTGTGCCTAAAATGGTTAGTTTTCCATGCTCCATGACCTGTCTCGTCGGAATGTGGAAAAAAATAATGTTGGATTTTTCGTACAAGTTGTGCGCTACATTGAAGGTGAAAGTATTTTGCCATAACTTTTATCTCGGAAAACATTTCGATTGATTCTTGCGCCTAAAGTGGCATTTTCCACGATCAGCGGATTCCTCAAGTCCAAATGGGAAAAAAATGAAGTCGGATTTTTCGTACCAATTGTGCCCTCCATTTAAGTTGAAAAATGTTTTTGGCATAACACTTAGCCCGAAAAACATTTCTAAGCGGTTCTTGTGCCTAAAATGGTTAGTTTTCCATGCTCCGCGGCCACTGTCGTCGGAATGTGGAAAAAAATAATGTTGGATTTTTTCGTACAAGTTGTGCGCTACATTGAAGGTGAAAGTATTTTGCCATAACTCTTATCTCGGAAAACATTTATGATTGATTCTTGCGCCTAAAGTGGCATTTTTCCACGATCAACGGATTCCTCAAGTCCAAATGGGAAAAAAAATGAAGTCGGATTTTTCGTACCAATTGTGCCCTCCATTTAAGTTGAAAAATGTTTTTGGCATAACACTTAGCCGAAAAACATTTCTAAACGGTTCTTGTGCCTAAAATGGTTAGTTTTCCATGCTCCATGACCTGTCTCGTCGGAATGTGGAAAAAAATAATGTTGGATTTTTCGTACAAGTTGTGCGCTACATTGAAGGTGAAAGTATTTTGCCATAACTTTTATCTCGGAAAACATTTCGATTGATTCTTGCGCCTAAAGTGGCATTTTTCCACGATCAAGGATTCCTCAAGTCCAAATGGGAAAAAAAATGAAGTCGGATTTTTCGTACCAATTGTGCCCTCCATTTAAGGTTGAAAAATGTTTTTGGCATAACACTTAGCCCGAAAAACATTTCTAAACGGTTCTTGTGCCTAAAATGGTTAGTTTTCCATGCTCCACGCCTGTCTCGTCGAGAATGTGGAAAAAAAATAATGTTGGATTTTTCGTACAAGTTGTGCGCTACATTGAAGGTGAAAGTATTTTGCCATAACTCTTATCTCGGAAAACATTTCGATTGATTCTTGCGCCTAAAGTGGCATTTTTCCACGATCAGCGGATTCCTCAAGTCCAAATGGGAAAAAAATGAAGTCGGATTTTTCGTACCGATTGTGCCCTCCATTTAAGTGAAAAATGTTTTTGGCATAACACTTAGCCGAAAAACATTTCTAAGCGATTCTTGTGCCTAAAATGGTTAGTTTTCCATGCTCCATGACCCTGTCTCGTCGAGAATGTGGAAAAAAATAATGTTGGATTTTTCGTACAAGTTGTGCGCTACATTGAAGGTGAAAGTATTTTGCCATAACTCTTATCTCGGAAAACATTTCGATTGATTCTTGCGCCTAAAGTGGCATTTTTCCACGATCAGCGAATTCCTCAAGTCCAAATGGGAAAAAAATGAAGTCGGATTTTTCGTACCGATTGTGCCCTCCATTTAAGTTTGAAAAATGTTTTTGGCATAACACTTAGCCCGAAAAACATTTCTAAACGATTCTTGTGCCTAAAATGGTTAGTTTTCCATGCTCCCGTGACCTGTCTCGTCGGAATGTGGAAAAAAATAATGTTGGATTTTTCGTACAAGTTGTGCGCTACATTGAAGGTGAAAGTATTTTGCCATAACTTTTATCTCGGAAAACATTTCGATTGATTCTTGCGCCTAAAGTGGCATTTTTCCGCGATCAGCGGATTCCTCAAGTCCAAATGGGAAAAAAATGAAGTCGGATTTTTCGTACCAATTGTGCCCTCCATTTAAGGTGAAAAATGTTTTTGGCATAACACTTAGCCGAAAAACATTTCTAAGCGGTTCTTGTGCCTAAAATGGTTAGTTTTCCATGCTCCACGGCCTGTCTCGTCGGAATGTGGAAAAAAATAATGTTGGATTTTTCGTACAAGTTGTGCGCTACATTGAAGGTGAAAGTATTTTGCCATAACTCTTATCTCGGAAAACATTTCGATTGATTCTTGCGCCTAAAGTGGCATTTTTCCACGATCAAGGATTCCTCAAGTCCAAATGGGAAAAAAATGAAGTCGGATTTTTCGTACCAATTGTGCCCTCCATTAAAGTTGAAAAATGTTTTTGGCATAACACTTAGCCCGAAAAACATTTCTAAACGATTCTTGTGCCTAAAATGGTTAGTTTTCCATGCTCCACTGACCCTGTCGTCGTCGGGAATGTGGAAAAAAAATAATGTTGGATTTTTCGTACAAGTTGTGCGCTACATTGAAGGTGAAAGTATTTTGCCATAACTCTTATCTCGGAAAACATTTCGATTGATTCTTGCGCCTAAAGTGGCATTTTTCCACGATCAGCGGATTCCTCAAGTCCAAATGGGAAAAAAAATGAAGTCGGATTTTTCGTACCGATTGTGCCCTCCATTTAAAGTTGAAAAATGTTTTTGGCATAACACTTAGCCCGAAAAACATTTCTAAACGATTCTTGTGCCTAAAATGGTTAGTTTTCCATGCTCCATGACCCTGTCTCGTCGGAATGTGGAAAAAAATAATGTTGGATTTTTCATACAAGTTGTGCGCTACATTGAAGGTGAAAGTATTTTGCCATAACTCTTATCTCGGAAAACATTTTTGATTGATTCTTGCGCCTAAAGTGGCATTTTTCCACGATCAACAGATTCCTCAAGTCTAAATGGGAAAAAAAATTAAGTCGGATTTTTCGTACCAATTGTGCCCTCCATTGAAGGTTGAAAAATGTTTTTGGCATAACACTTAGCCCGAAAAACATTTCTAAACGATTCTTGTGCCTAAAATGGTTAGTTTTCCATGCTCCTGACCCTGTCTCGTCGGAATGTGGAAAAAAAATAATGTTGGATTTTTCGTACAAGTTGTGCGCTACATTGAAGGTGAAAGTATTTTGCCATAACTCTTATCTCGGAAACATTTGTGATTGATTCTTGCGCCTAAAGTGGCATTTTTCCACGATCAACGGATTCCTCAAGTCCAAATGGGAAAAAAAATGAAGTCGGATTTTTCGTACCAATTGTGCCCTCCATTTAAAGTTGAAAAATGTTTTTGGCATAACACTTAGCCCGAAAAACATTTCTAAACGGTTCTTGTGCCTAAAATGGTTAGTTTTCCATGCTCCATGACCTGTCTCGTCGAGAATGTGGAAAAAAAATAATGTTGGATTTTTCGTACAAGTTGTGCGCTACATTGAAGGTGAATGTATTTTGCCATAACTCTTATCTCGGAAAACATTTATGATTGATTCTTGCGCCTAAAGTGGCATTTTTCCACGATCAACGATTCCTCAAGTCCAAATGGGGAAAAAAATGAAGTCGGATTTTTCGTACCAATTGTGCCCTCCATTTAAAGTGAAAAATGTTTTTGGCATAACACTTAGCCCGAAAAACATTTCTAAACGGTTCTTGTGCCTAAAATGGTTAGTTTTCCATGCTCCATGACCCTGTCTCGTCGACAATGTGGAAAAAAAATAATGTTGGATTTTTCGTACAAGTTGTGCGCTACATTGAAGGTGAAAGTATTTTGCCATAACTCTTATCTCGGAAAACATTTCGATTGATTCTTGCGCCTAAAGTGGCATTTTCCACGATCAGCGGATTCCTCAAGTCCAAATGGGAAAAAAATGAAGTCGGATTTTTCGTACCAATTGTGCCCTCCATTTAAGTTGAAAAATGTTTTTGGCATAACACTTAGCCCGAAAAACATTTCTAAACGATTCTTGTGCCTAAAATGGTTAGTTTTCCATGCTCCATGACCCTGTCTCGTCGGAATGTGGGAAAAAAATAATGTTGGATTTTTCGTACAAGTTGTGCGCTACATTGAAGGTGAAAGTATTTTGCCATAACTCTTATCTCGGAAAACATTTCGATTGATTCTTGCGCCTAAAGTGGCATTTTTCCACGATCAGCGGATTCCTCAAGTCCAAATGGGAAAAAAAATGAAGTCGGATTTTTCGTACCAATTGTGCCCTCCATTTAAGGGTGAAAAATGTTTTTGGCATAACACTTAGCCCGAAAAACATTTCTAAACGATTCTTGTGCCTAAAATGGTTAGTTTTCCATGCTCCACGACCCTGTCTCGTCGGAATGTGGAAAAAAATAATGTTGGATTTTTTCGTACAAGTTGTGCGCTACATTGAAGGTGAAAGTATTTTGCCATAACTCTTATCTCGGAAAACATTTCGATTGATTCTTGCGCCTAAAGTGGCATTTTTCCACGATCAGCGGATTCCTCAAGTCCAAATGGGAAAAAAATGAAGTCGGATTTTTCGTACCAATTGTGCCCTCCATTTGAAGGTGAAAAATGTTTTTGGCATAACACTTAGCCCGAAAAACATTTCTAAACGGTTCTTTTGCCTAAAATGGTTAGTTTTCCATGCTCCACGACCTGTCTCGTCGGAATGTGGAAAAAAATAATGTTGGATTTTTCGTACAAGTTGTGCGCTACATTGAAGGTGAAAGTATTTTGCCATAACTCTTATCTCGGAAAACATTTCGATTGATTCTTGCGCCTAAAGTGGCATTTTTCCACGATCAGCAGATTCCTCAAGTCCAAATGGGAAAAAAAATGAAGTCGGATTTTTCGTACCGATTGTGCCCTCCATTTAAGGTGAAAAATGTTTTTGGCATAACACTTAGCCCGAAAAACATTTTTAAACAATTCTTGTGCCTAAAATGGTTAGTTTTCCATGCTCCGCGACCTGTCTCGTCGAGAATGTGGAAAAAAATAATGTTGGATTTTTCGTACAAGTTGTGCGCTACATTGAAGGTGAAAGTATTTTGCCATAACTCTTATCTCGGAAAACATTTCGATTGATTCTTGCGCCTAAAGTGGCATTTTTCCACGATCAGCGGATTCCTCAAGTCCAAATGGGAAAAAAATGAAGTCAGATTTTTCGTACCAATTGTGCCCTCCATTTAAGTTGAAAAATGTTTTTGGCATAACACTTAGCCCGAAAAACATTTCTAAACGGTTCTTGTGCCTAAAATGGTTAGTTTTCCATGCTCCATGACCCTCTCGTCGGGAATGTGGAAAAAAATAATGTTGGATTTTTCGTACAAGTTGTGCGCTACATTGAAGGTGAAAGTATTATACCATAACTCTTATCTCGGAAAACATTTCTGATTGATTCATGCGCCTAAAGTGGCATTTTTCCACGATCAACAGATTCCTCAAGTCTAAATGGGAAAAAAATGAAGTCGGATTTTTCGTACCAATTGTGCCCTCCATTTAAGCTGAAAAATGTTTTTGGCATAACACTTAGCCCGAAAAACATTTTTAAACAATTCTTGTGCCTAAAATGGTTAGTTTTCCATGCTCCACACCCTGTCTCGTCGGAATGTGGAAAAAAATAATGTTGGATTTTTCGTACAAGTTGTGCGCTACATTGAAGGTGAAAGTATTTTGCCATAACTCTTATCTCGGAAAACATTTCGATTGATTCTTGCGCCTAAAGTGGCATTTTTCCACGATCAAGAGATTCCTCAAGTCCAAATGGGAAAAAAAATGAAGTCAGATTTTTCGTACCAATTGTGCCCTCCATTTAAGCTGAAAAATGTTTTTGGGATAACAGTTACCCCCGAAAACCATTTCTAAACGGTTCTTGTGCCTAAAATGGTTAGTTTTCCATGCTCCATGACCTGTCTCGTCGGAATGTGGAAAAAAATAATGTTGGATTTTTCGTACAAGTTGTGCGCTACATTGAAGGTGAAAGTATTTTGCCATAACTCTTATCTCGGAAAACATTTCGATTGATTCTTGCGCCTAAAGTGGCATTTTCCACGATCAACGGATTCCTCAAGTCCAAATGGGAAAAAAATGAAGTCGGATTTTTCGTACCGATTGTGCCCTCCATTTAAGTTGAAAAATGTTTTTGGCATAACACTTAGCCCGAAAAACATTTCTAAACGATTCTTGTGCCTAAAATGGTTAGTTTTCCATGCTCCATGACCCCTGTCTCGTCGGAATGTGGAAAAAAATAATGTTGGATTTTTCGTACAAGTTGTGCGCTACATTGAAGGTGAAAGTATTTTGCCATAACTCTTATCTCGGAAAACATTTCGATTGATTCTTGCGCCTAAAGTGGCATTTTTCCACGATCAGCGGATTCCTCAAGTCCAAATGGGAAAAAAATGAAGTCGGATTTTTCGTACCAATTGTGCCCTCCATTTAAGTGAAAAATGTTTTTGGCATAACACTTAGCCCGAAAAACATTTCTAAACGGTTCTTGTGCCTAAAATGGTTAGTTTTCCATGCTCCACGCCCCTGTCTCGTCGGGAATGTGGAAAAAAATAATGTTGGATTTTTCGTACAAGTTGTGCGCTACATTGAAGGTGAAAGTATTTTGCCATAACTCTTATCTCGGAAAACATTTCGATTGATTCTTGCGCCTAAAGTGGCATTTTTCCACGATCAACGGATTCCTCAAGTCCAAATGGGAAAAAAATGAAGTCGGATTTTTCGTACCAATTGTGCCCTCCATTTAAGGTGAAAAATGTTTTTGGCATAACACTTAGCCCGAAAAACATTTCTAAACGATTCTTGTGCCTAAAATGGTTAGTTTTCCATGCTCCATGACCTTGTCTCGTCGGAATGTGGAAAAAAATAATGTTGGATTTTTCGTACAAGTTGTGCGCTACATTGAAGGTGAAAGTATTTTGCCATAACTCTTATCTCGGAAAACATTTGCGATTGATTCTTGCGCCTAAAGTGGCATTTTTCCACGATCAACGGATTCCTCAAGTCCAAATGGGAAAAAAATGAAGTCGGATTTTTCGTACCAATTGTGCCCTCCATTTGAAGTTGAAAAATGTTTTTGGCATAACACTTAGCCCGAAAAACATTTCTAAACGATTCTTGTGCCTAAAATGGTTAGTTTTCCATGCTCCATGACCCTGTCTCGTCGAGAATGTGGAAAAAAAATAATGTTGGATTTTTCGTACAAGTTGTGCGCTACATTGAAGGTGAAAGTATTTTGCCATAACTCTTATCTCGGAAAACATTTATGATTGATTCTTGCGCCTAAAGTGGCATTTTTCCACGATCAGCGGATTCCTCAAGTCCAAATGGGAAAAAAATGAAGTCGGATTTTTCGTACCAATTGTGCCCTCCATTTAAGGTGAAAAATGTTTTTGGCATAACACTTAGCCCGAAAAACATTTCTAAACGATTCTTGTGCCTAAAATGGTTAGTTTTCCATGCTCCATGACCCTGTCTCGTCGGAATGTGGAAAAAAATAATGTTGGATTTTTCGTACAAGTTGTGCGCTACATTGAAGGTGAAAGTATTTTGCCATAACTCTTATCTCGGAAAACATTTCGATTGATTCTTGCGCCTAAAGTGGCATTTTTCCACGATCAATGATTCCTCAAGTCCAAATGGGAAAAAAATGAAGTCGGATTTTTCGTACCAATTGTGCCCTCCATTTAAAGTTGAAAAATGTTTTTGGCATAACACTTAGCCCGAAAAACATTTCTAAACGATTCTTGTGCCTAAAATGGTTAGTTTTCCATGCTCCCGGCCTGTCTCGTCGGAATGTGGAAAAAAAATAATGTTGGATTTTTCGTACAAGTTGTGCGCTACATTGAAGGTGAAAGTATTTTGCCATAACTTTTATCTCGGAAAACATTTCGATTGATTCTTGCGCCTAAAGTGGCATTTTTCCACGATCAGCGGATTCCTCAAGTCCAAATGGGAAAAAAATGAAGTCGGATTTTTTCGTACCGATTGTGCCCTCCATTTAAGGTTGAAAAATGTTTTTGGCATAACACTTAGCCCGAAAAACATTTCTAAACGGTTCTTGTGCCTAAAATGGTTAGTTTTCCATGCTCCTGCCCTGTCTCGTCGAGAATGTGGAAAAAAATAATGTTGGATTTTTCGTACAAGTTGTGCGCTACATTGAAGGTGAAAGTATTTTGCCATAACTCTTATCTCGGAAAACATTTGTGATTGATTCTTGCGCCTAAAGTGGCATTTTTCCACGATCAACGGATTCCTCAAGTCCAAATGGGAAAAAAATGAAGTCGGATTTTTCGTACCAATTGTGCCCTCCATTTAAGGTGAAAAATGTTTTTGGCATAACACTTAGCCCGAAAAACATTTCTAAACGATTCTTGTGCCTAAAATGGTTAGTTTTCCATGCTCCATGACCCTGTCTCGTCGGGAATGTGGAAAAAAATAATGTTGGATTTTTCGTACAAGTTGTGCGCTACATTGAAGGTGAAAGTATTTTGCCATAACTCTTATCTCGGAAAACATTTATGATTGATTCTTGCGCCTAAAGTGGCATTTTTCCACGATCAACGGATTCCTCAAGTCCAAATGGGAAAAAAATGAAGTCGGATTTTTCGTACCAATTGTGCCCTCCATTTGAAGTTGAAAAATGTTTTTGGCATAACACTTAGCCCGAAAAACATTTCTAAACGATTCTTGTGCCTAAAATGGTTAGTTTTCCATGCTCCTGACCCTGTCTCGTCGGAATGTGGAAAAAAATAATGTTGGATTTTTCGTACAAGTTGTGCGCTACATTGAAGGTGAAAGTATTTTGCCATAACTCTTATCTCGGAAAACATTTCGATTGATTCTTGCGCCTAAAGTGGCATTTTTCCACGATCAGCAGATTCCTCAAGTCCAAATGGGAAAAAAATGAAGTCGGATTTTTCGTACCAATTGTGCCCTCCATTTAAGGTGAAAAATGTTTTTGGCATAACACTTAGCCCGAAAAACATTTCTAAACGATTCTTGTGCCTAAAATGGTTAGTTTTCCATGCTCCTGCCTTGTCGTTCGGGAATGTGGAAAAAAATAATGTTGGATTTTTCGTACAAGTTGTGCGCTACATTGAAGGTGAAAGTATTTTGCCATAACTCTTATCTCGGAAAACATTTCGATTGATTCTTGCGCCTAAAGTGGCATTTTTCCACGATCAACAGATTCCTCAAGTCCAAATGGGAAAAAAAATGAAGTCGGATTTTTCGTACCGATTGTGCCCTCCATTTAAGGTTGAAAAATGTTTTTGGCATAACACTTAGCCCGAAAAACATTTCTAAACGATTCTTGTGCCTAAAATGGTTAGTTTTCCATGCTCCATGACCTGTCTCGTCAGAATGTGGAAAAAAAATAATGTTGGATTTTTCGTACAAGTTGTGCGCTACATTGAAGGTGAAAGTATTTTGCCATAACTCTTATCTCGGAAAACATTTCGATTGATTCTTGCGCCTAAAGTGGCATTTTTCCACGATCAATGGATTCCTCAAGTCCAAATGGGAAAAAAATGAAGTCGGATTTTTCGTACCGATTGTGCCCTCCATTTGAAGTTGAAAAATGTTTTTGGCATAACACTTAGCCCGAAAAACATTTCTAAACGATTCTTGTGCCTAAAATGGTTAGTTTTCCATGCTCCATGACTTGTCTCGTCGGAATGTGGAAAAAAATAATGTTGGATTTTTCGTACAAGTTGTGCGCTACATTGAAGGTGAAAGTATTTTGCCATAACTCTTATCTCGGAAAACATTTATGATTGATTTTTGCGCCTAAAGTGGCATGTTTCCATGATCAACAGATTCCTCAAGTCCAAATGGGAAAAAAATGAAGTCGGATTTTTCGTACCGATTTTGCCCTCCATTGAAGATGAAAAATGTTTTTGGCATAACAATTAGCCCGAAAAACATTTCTAAACGGTTCTTGTGCCTAAAATGGTTAGTTTTCCATGCTCCACGCCTGTCTCGTCAGAATGTGGAAAAAAATAATGTTGGATTTTTCGTACAAGTTGTGCGCTACATTGAAGGTGAAAGTATTTTGCCATAACTTTTATCTCGGAAAACATTTGTAATTGATTCTTGCGCCTAAAGTGGCATTTTTCCACGATCAACAGATTCCTCAAGTCCAAATGGGAAAAAAATGAAGTCAGATTTTTCGTACCAATTGTGCCCTCCATTTAAGCTGAAAAATGTTTTTGGCATAACACTTAGCCCGAAAAACATTTCTAAACGGTTCTTGTGCCTAAAATGGTTAGTTTTCCATGCTCCACAACCCTGTCTCGTCAGAATGTGGAAAAAAATAATGTTGGATTTTTCGTACAAGTTGTGCGCTACATTGAAGGTGAAAGTATTTTGCCATAACTCTTATCTCGGAAAACATTTCTGATTGATTCTTGCGCCTAAAGTGGCATTTTTCCACGATCAACAGATTCCTCGAGTCTAAATGGGAAAAAAATGAAGTATGATTTTTTCGTACCAATTGTGCCCTCCATTGAAGCTGAAAAATGTTTTTGGCATAACACTTAGCCCGAAAAACATTTCTAAACGATTCTTGTGCCTAAAATGGTTAGTTTTCCATGCTCCACAGCCCTGTCTCGTCGGAATGTGGAAAAAAATAATGTTGGATTTTTCGTACAAGTTGTGCGCTACATTGAAGGTGAAAGTATTTTGCCATAACTCTTATCTCGGAAAACATTTTCGATTGATTCTTGCGCCTAAAGTGGCATTTTTCCACGATCAACGGATTCCTCAAGTCCAAATGGGAAAAAAATGAAGTCGGATTTTTCGTACCGATTGTGCCCTCCATTGAAGGCTGAAAAATGTTTTTGGCATAACACTTAGCCCGAAAAACATTTCTAAACGATTCTTGTGCCTAAAATGGTTAGTTTTCCATGCTCCCATGACCTGTCTCGTCGGAATGTGGAAAAAAATAATGTTGGTTTTTCGTACAAGTTGTGCGCTACATTGAAGGTGAAAGTATTTTGCCATAACTCTTATCTCGGAAAACATTTCGATTGATTCTTGCGCCTAAAGTGGCATTTTTCCACGATCAACGATTCCTCAAGTCTAAATGGGAAAAAAATGAAGTCAGATTTTTCGTACCAATTGTGCCCTCCATTTAAGCTGAAAAATGTTTTTGGCATAACACTTAGCCCGAAAAACATTTCTAAACGATTCTTGTGCCTAAAATGGTTAGTTTTCCATGCTCCCCACCCTGTCTCGTCGGAATGTGGAAAAAAATAATGTTGGATTTTTTCGTACAAGTTGTGCGCTACATTGAAGGTGAAAGTAATTTGCCATAACTCTTATCTCGGAAAACATTTCTGATTGATTCTTGCGCCTAAAGTGGCATTTTTCCACGATCAACAGATTCCTCAAGTCCAAATGGGAAAAAAAATGAAGTCGGATTTTTCGTACCAATTGTGCCCTCCATTTAAGGTTGAAAAATGTTTTTGGCATAACACTTGCCCGAAAAACATTTCTAAACGGTTCTTGTGCCTAAAATGGTTAGTTTTCCATGCTCCATGTACCTGTCTCGTCGGAATGTGGAAAAAAATAATGTTGGATTTTTCGTACAAGTTGTGCGCTACATTGAAGGTGAAAGTATTTTGCCATAACTTTTATCTCGGAAAACATTTCGATTGATTCTTGCGCCTAAAGTGGCATTTTTCCACGATCAACGGATTCCTCAAGTCCAAATGGGAAAAAAAATGAAGTCAGATTTTTCGTACCGATTGTGCCCTCCATTTAAGCTGAAAAATGTTTTTGGCATAACACTTAGCCCGAAAAACATTTCTAAACGGTTCTTGTGCCTAAAATGGTTAGTTTTCCATGCTCCGCAACCTGTCTCGTCAGAATGTGGAAAAAAATAATGTTGGATTTTTCGTACAAGTTGTGCGCTACATTGAAGGTGAAAGTATTTTGCCATAACTCTTATCTCGGAAAACATTTACGATTGATTCTTGCGCCTAAAGTGGCATTTTTCCACGATCAACGGATTCCTCAAGTCCAAATGGGAAAAAAATGAAGTCGGATTTTTTTCGTACCGATTGTGCCCTCCATTTAAGTTGAAAAATGTTTTTGGCATAACACTTAGCCCGATAAACATTTCTAAACGATTCTTGTGCCTAAAATGGTTAGTTTTCCATGCTCCGCGACCCTGTCTCGTCGGAATGTGGAAAAAAATAATGTTGGATTTTTCGTACAAGTTGTGCGCTACATTGAAGGTGAAAGTATTTTGCCATAACTCTTATCTCGGAAAACATTTCGATTGATTCTTGCGCCTAAAGTGGCATTTTTCCACGATCAACGGATTCCTCAAGTCCAAATGGGAAAAAAATGAAGTCGGATTTTTCGTACCAATTGTGCCCTCCATTGAAGTTGAAAAATGTTTTTGGCATAACACTTAGCCCGAAAAACATTTCTAAACGATTCTTGTGCCTAAAATGGTTAGTTTTCCATGCTCCCACCTTGTGTCGTCGGAATGTGGAAAAAAATAATGTTGGATTTTTCGTACAAGTTGTGCGCTACATTGAAGGTGAAAGTATTTTGCCATAACTCTTATCTCGGAAAACATTTCGATTGATTCTTGCGCCTAAAGTGGCATTTTTCCACGATCAACGGATTCCTCAAGTCCAAATGGGAAAAAAATGAAGTCGGATTTTTCGTACCGATTGTGCCCTCCATTTAAGTGAAAAATGTTTTTGGCATAACACTTAGCCCGAAAAACATTTCTAAACGATTCTTGTGCCTAAAATGGTTAGTTTTCCATGCTCCACACCCTGTTCGTCGGGAATGTGGAAAAAAAATAATGTTGGATTTTTCGTACAAGTTGTGCGCTACATTGAAGGTGAAAGTATTTTGCCATAACTCTTATCTCGGAAAACATTTGTGATTGATTCTTGCGCCTAAAGTGGCATTTTTCCACGATCAACGGATTCCTCAAGTCCAAATGGGAAAAAAATGAAGTCGGATTTTTCGTACCGATTGTGCCCTCCATTTAAGTTGAAAAATGTTTTTGGCATAACACTTAGCCCGAAAAACATTTCTAAGCGATTCTTGTGCCTAAAATGGTTAGTTTTCCATGCTCCATGACCCTGTCTCGTCGGGAATGTGGAAAAAAATAATGTTGGATTTTTCGTACAAGTTGTGCGCTACATTGAAGGTGAAAGTATTTTGCCATAACTCTTATCTCGGAAAACATTTCGATTGATTCTTGCGCCTAAAGTGGCATTTTTCCACGATCAACGGATTCCTCAAGTCCAAATGGGAAAAAAAATGAAGTCGGATTTTTCGTACCGATTGTGCCCTCCATTTAAGTTGAAAAATGTTTTTGGCATAACACTTAGCCCGAAAAACATTTCTAAACGATTCTTGTGCCTAAAATGGTTAGTTTTCCATGCTCCATGACCTGTCTCGTCGGAATGTGGAAAAAAATAATGTTGGATTTTTCGTACAAGTTGTGCGCTACATTGAAGGTGAAAGTATTTTGCCATAACTCTTATCTCGGAAAACATTTTCGATTGATTCTTGCGCCTAAAGTGGCATTTTTCCACGATCAACGGATTCCTCAAGTCCAAATGGGAAAAAAATGAAGTCGGATTTTTTCGTACCAATTGTGCCCTCCATTTAAGGTGAAAAATGTTTTTGGCATAACACTTAGCCCGAAAAACATTTCTAAACGATTCTTGTGCCTAAAATGGTTAGTTTTCCATGCTCCACACCTGTCTCGTCGGAATGTGGAAAAAAATAATGTTGGATTTTTTCGTACAAGTTGTGCGCTACATTGAAGGTGAAAGTATTTTGCCATAACTTTTATCTCGGAATACATTTCTAATTGATTCATGCGCCTAATGTGGCATTTTTCCACGATCAACAGATTCCTCAAGTCCAAATGGGAAAAAAATGAAGTCGGATTTTTTGTACCGATTTTGCCCTCCATTGTAGTTGAAAAATGTTTTTGGCATAACACTTAGCCCGAAAAACATTTCTAAACGATTCTTGTGCCTAAAATGGTTAGTTTTTCATGCTCCACAGTCCTGTCTCGTCAGAATGTGGAAAAAAAATAATGTTGGATTTTTCGTACAAGTTGTGCGCTACATTGAAGGTGAAAGTATTTTGCCATAACTCTTATCTCGGAAAACATTTCTGATTGATTCTTGCGCCTAAAGTGGCATTTTTCCACGATCAACAGATTCCTCAAGTCCAAATGGGAAAAAAATGAAGTCAGATTTTTCGTACCAATTGTGCCCTCCATTTAAGCTGAAAAATGTTTTTGGCATAACACTTAGCCCGAAAAACATTTCTAAACGGTTCTTGTGCCTAAAATGGTTAGTTTTCCATGCTCCGCAGCCCTATCGTCAGAATGTGGAAAAAAATAATGTTGGATTTTTCGTACAAGTTGTGCGCTACATTGAAGGTGAAAGTATTTTGCCATAACTCTTATCTCGGAAAACATTTATGATTGATTCTTGCGCCTAAAGTGGCATTTTTCCACGATCAACGGATTCCTCAAGTCCAAATGGGAAAAAAATGAAGTCGGATTTTTCGTACCAATTGTGCCCTCCATTTAAGTTGAAAAATGTTTTTGGCATAACACTTAGCCCGAAAAACATTTCTAAACGGTTCTTGTGCCTAAAATGGTTAGTTTTCCATGCTCCCGCACCTGTCTCGTCGGGAATGTGGAAAAAAATAATGTTGGATTTTTCGTACAAGTTGTGCGCTACATTGAAGGTGAAAGTAATTTGCCATAACTCTTATCTCGGAAAACATTTCTGATTGATTCTTGCGCCTAAAGTGGCATTTTTCCACGATCAACAGATTCCTCAAGTCCAAATGGGAAAAAAATGAAGTCGGATTTTTCGTACCGATTGTGCCCTCCATTTAAGGTGAAAAATGTTTTTGGCATAACACTTAGCCCGAAAAACATTTCTAAACGATTTTTGTGCCTAAAATGGTTAGTTTTCCATGCTCCAGCCTGTCTCGTCGGAATGTGGAAAAAAATAATGTTGGATTTTTCGTACAAGTTGTGCGCTACATTGAAGGTGAAAGTATTTTGCCATAACTCTTATCTCGGAAAACATTTCGATTGATTCTTGCGCCTGAAGTGGCATTTTTCCACGATCAACAGATTCCTCAAGTCCAAATGGGAAAAAAATGAAGTCGGATTTTTCGTACCGATTGTGCCCTCCATTTAAGGTGAAAAATGTTTTTGGCATAACACTTAGCCCGAAAAACATTTCTAAACGATTCTTGTGCCTAAAATGGTTAGTTTTCCATGCTCCACGACCCTGTCTCGTCGGAATGTGGAAAAAAAATAATGTTGGATTTTTTCGTACAAGTTGTGCGCTACATTGAAGGTGAAAGTATTTTGCCATAACTTTTATCTCGGAAAACATTTACGATTGATTCTTGCGCCTAAAGTGGCATTTTTCCACGATCAACGGATTCCTCAAGTCCAAATGGGAAAAAAATGAAGTCGGATTTTTCGTACCAATTGTGCCCTCCATTTAAAGCTGAAAAATGTTTTTGGCATAACACTTAGCCCGAAAAACATTTCTAAACGATTCTTGTGCCTAAAATGGTTAGTTTTCCATGCTCCACAGCCTGTCTCGTCAGAATGTGGAAAAAAATAATGTTGGATTTTTTCGTACAAGTTGTGCGCTACATTGAAGGTGAAAGTATTTTGCCATAACTTTTATCTCGGAAAACATTTCGATTGATTCTTGCGCCTAAAGTGGCATTTTTCCACGATCAACGGATTCCTCAAGTCCAAATGGGAAAAAAATGAAGTCGGATTTTTCGTACCAATTGTGCCCTCCATTTAAGTTGAAAAATGTTTTTGGCATAACACTTAGCCCGAAAAACATTTCTAAACGATTCTTGTGCCTAAAATGGTTAGTTTTCCATGCTCCACACCCTGTCTCGTCGGAATGTGGAAAAAAATAATGTTGGATTTTTCGTACAAGTTGTGCGCTACATTGAAGGTGAAAGTATTTTGCCATAACTCTTATCTCGGAAAACATTTCGATTGATTCTTGCGCCTAAAGTGGCATTTTTCCACGATCAACGGATTCCTCAAGTCCAAATGGGAAAAAAATGAAGTCGGATTTTTCGTACCAATTGTGCCCTCCATTTAATTTGAAAAATGTTTTTGGCATAACACTTAGCCCGAAAAACATTTCTAAACGATTCTTGTGCCTAAAATGGTTAGTTTTCCATGCTCCGCATGCCTGTCTCGTCGAGAATGTGGAAAAAAATAATGTTGGATTTTTCGTACAAGTTGTGCGCTACATTGAAGGTGAAAGTATTTTGCCATAACTCTTATCTCGGAAAACATTTCTGATTGATTCTTGCGCCTAAAGTGGCATTTTTCCACGATCAACAGATTCCTCAAGTCCAAATGGGAAAAAAATGAAGTCAGATTTTTCGTACCAATTGTGCCCTCCATTTAAGCTGAAAAATGTTTTTGGCATAACACTTAGCCCGAAAAACATTTCTAAACGATTCTTGTGCCTAAAATGGTTAGTTTTCCATGCTCCACAACCTGTCTCGTCAGAATGTGGAAAAAAATAATGTTGGATTTTTCGTACAAGTTGTGCGCTACATTGAAGGTGAAAGTATTTTGCCATAACTCTTATCTCGGAAAACATTTCTGATTGATTCTTGCGCCTAAAGTGGCATTTTTCCACGATCAACAGATTCCTCAAGTCCAAATGGGAAAAAAATGAAGTCGGATTTTTCGTACCAATTGTGCCCTCCATTTAAGTTGAAAAATGTTTTTGGCATAACACTTAGCCCGAAAAACATTTCTAAACGGTTCTTGTGCCTAAAATGGTTAGTTTTCCATGCTCCACACCCTGTCTCGTCGGAATGTGGAAAAAAATAATGTTGGATTTTTTCGTACAAGTTGTGCGCTACATTGAAGGTGAAAGTATTTTGCCATAACTCTTATCTCGGAAAACATTTCGATTGATTCTTGCGCCTAAAGTGGCATTTTTCCACGATCAACAGATTCCTCAAGTCTAAATGGGAAAAAAATGAAGTCGGATTTTTCGTACCAATTGTGCCCTCCATTGAAGCTGAAAAATGTTTTTGGCATAACACTTAGCCCGAAAAACATTTCTAAACGATTCTTGTGCCTAAAATGGTTAGTTTTCCATGCTCCACAGCCCTGTCTCGTCAGAATGTGGAAAAAAATAATGTTGGATTTTTTCGTACAAGTTGTGCGCTACATTGAAGGTGAAAGTATTTTGCCATAACTCTTATCTCGGAAAACATTTATGATTGATTCTTGCGCCTAAAGTGGCATTTTTCCACGATCAACAGATTCCTCAAGTCCAAATGGGAAAAAAATGAAGTCGGATTTTTCGTACCGATTTTGCCCTCCATTGAAGCTGAAAAATGTTTTTGGCATAACACTTAGCCCGAAAAACATTTCTAAACGATTCTTGTGCCTAAAATGGTTAGTTTTCCATGCTCCACAGCCTTGTCTCGTCAGAATGTGGAAAAAAATAATGTTGGATTTTTCGTACAAGTTGTGCGCTACATTGAAGGTGAAAGTATTTTGCCATAACTTCTTATCTCGGAAAACATTTCGATTGATTCTTGCGCCTAAAGTGGCATTTTTCCACGATCAACAGATTCCTCAAGTCCAAATGGGAAAAAAATGAAGTCAGATTTTTCGTACCAATTGTGCCCTCCATTTAAGCTGAAAAATGTTTTTGGCATAACACTTAGCCCGAAAAACATTTCTAAACGATTCTTGTGCCTAAAATGGTTAGTTTTCCATGCTCCACAGCCCTGTCTCGTCAGAATGTGGAAAAAAATAATGTTGGATTTTTCGTACAAGTTGTGCGCTACATTGAAGGTGAAAGTATTTTGCCATAACTTTTATCTCGGAAAACATTTCGATTGATTCTTGCGCCTAAAGTGGCATTTTTCCACGATCAACGGATTCCTCAAGTCCAAATGGGGAAAAAAATGAAGTCGGATTTTTCGTACCGATTGTGCCCTCCATTTAAGGTGAAAAATGTTTTTGGCATAACACTTAGCCCGAAAAACATTTCTAAACGGTTCTTGTGCCTAAAATGGTTAGTTTTCCATGCTCCACACACTGTCTCGTCGGAATGTGGAAAAAAATAATGTTGGATTTTTCGTACAAGTTGTGCGCTACATTGAAGGTGAAAGTATTTTGCCATAACTCTTATCTCGGAAAACATTTCGATTGATTCTTGCGCCTAAAGTGGCATTTTTCCACGATCAACATATTCCTCAAGTCCAAATGGGAAAAAAATGAAGTCAGATTTTTCGTACCAATTGTGCCCTCCATTTAAGCTGAAAAATGTTTTTGGCATAACACTTAGCCCGAAAAACATTTCTAAACGATTCTTGTGCCTAAAATGGTTAGTTTTCCATGCTCCGCAGCCCTGTCGTCGTCGAATGTGGAAAAAAATAATGTTGGATTTTTCGTACAAGTTGTGCGCTACATTGAAGGTGAAAGTAATTTGCCATAACTCTTATCTCGGAAAACATTTCGATTGATTCTTGCGCCTAAAGTGGCATTTTTCCACGATCAACGAATTCCTCAAGTCCAAATGGGAAAAAAAATGAAGTCGGATTTTTCGTACCAATTGTGCCCTCCATTTGAAGCTGAAAAATGTTTTTGGCATAACACTTATCCCGAAAAACATTTCTAAACGATTCTTGTGCCTAAAATGGTTAGTTTTCCATGCTCCACAACCCTGTCTCGTCAGAATGTGGAAAAAAATAATGTTGGATTTTTCGTACAAGTTGTGCGCTACATTGAAGGTGAAAGTAATTTGCCATAACTCTTATCTCGGAAAACATTTCTGATTGATTCTTGCTCCAGAAATGGCATTTTTCCACGATCAACAGATTCCTCAAGTCCAAATGGGAAAAAAATGAAGTCGGATTTTTCGTACCGATTGTGCCCTCCATTTAAGGTGAAAAATGTTTTTGGCATAACACTTAGCCCGAAAAACATTTTTAAACGATTCTTGTGCCTAAAATGGTTAGTTTTCCATGCTCCACAGCCCTGTCTCGTCAGAATGTGGAAAAAAATAATGTTGGATTTTTCATACAAGTTGTGCGCTACATTGAAGGTGAAAGTATTTTGCCATAACTTTTATCTCGGAAAACATTTCTGATTGATTCTTGCGCCTAAAGTGGCATTTTTCCACGATCAACAGATTCCTCAAGTCCAAATGGGAAAAAAATGAAGTCGGATTTTTCGTACCAATTGTGCCCTCCATTGAAGCTGAAAAATGTTTTTGGCATAACACTTAGCCCGAAAAACATTTCTAAACGATTCTTGTGCCTAAAATGGTTAGTTTTCCATGCTCCACAGCCCTGTCTCGTCAGAATGTGGAAAAAAATAATGTTGGATTTTTCGTACAAGTTGTGCGCTACATTGAAGGTGAAAGTATTTTGCCATAACTTTTATCTCGGAAAACATTTCTGATTGATTCTTGCGCCTAAAGTGGCATTTTTCCACGATCAACAGATTCCTCAAGTCCAAATGGGAAAAAAATGAAGTCAGATTTTTCGTACCAATTGTGCCCTCCATTTAAGCTGAAAAATGTTTTTGGCATAACACTTAGCCCGAAAAACATTTCTAAACGGTTCTTGTGCCTAAAATGGTTAGTTTTCCATGCTCCACAACTTTGTCGTCAGAATGTGGAAAAAAATAATGTTGGATTTTTCGTACAAGTTGTGCGCTACATTGAAGGTGAAAGTATTTTGCCATAACTCTTATCTCGGAAAACATTTCTGATTGATTCTTGCGCCTAAAGTGGCATTTTTCCACGATCAACAGATTCCTCAAGTCCAAATGGGAAAAAAATGAAGTCAGATTTTTCGTACCAATTGTGCCCTCCATTTAAGCTGAAAAATGTTTTTGGCATAACACTTAGCCCGAAAAACATTTCTAAACGATTCTTGTGCCTAAAATGGTTAGTTTTCCATGCTCCACAGCCCTGTCGTCAGAATGTGGAAAAAAATAATGTTGGATTTTTCGTACAAGTTGTGCGCTACATTGAAGGTGAAAGTATTTTGCCATAACTTTTATCTCGGAAAACATTTTTGATTGATTCTTGCGCCTAAAGTGGCATTTTTCCACGATCAACAGATTCCTCAAGTCCAAATGGGAAAAAAATGAAGTCGGATTTTTCGTACCAATTGTGCCCTCCATTGAAGCTGAAAAATGTTTTTGGCATAACACTTAGCCCGAAAAACATTTCTAAACGATTCTTGTGCCTAAAATGGTTAGTTTTCCATGCTCCACACCCCTGTCTCGTCAGAATGTGGAAAAAAATAATGTTGGATTTTTCGTACAAGTTGTGCGCTACATTGAAGGTGAAAGTATTTTGCCATAACTCTTATCTCGGAAAACATTTCTGATTGATTCTTGCGCCTAAAGTGGCATTTTTCCACGATCAACAGATTCCTCAAGTCCAAATGGGAAAAAAATGAAGTCGGATTTTTCGTACCAATTGTGCCCTCCATTGAAGCTGAAAAATGTTTTTGGCATAACACTTAGCCCGAAAAACATTTCTAAACGATTCTTGTGCCTAAAATGGTTAGTTTTCCATGCTCCACACCTTGTCTCGTCGGAATGTGGAAAAAAATAATGTTGGATTTTTCGTACAAGTTGTGCGCTACATTTAAGGTGAAAGTATTTTGCCATAACTCTTATCTCGGAAAACATTTTGATTGATTCTTGCGCCTAAAGTGGCATTTTTCCACGATCAACAGATTCCTCAAGTCCAAATGGGAAAAAAATGAAGTCGGATTTTTCGTACCGATTTTGCCCTCCATTGAAGTTGAAAAATGTTTTTGGCATAACACTTAGCCCGAAAAACATTTCTAAACGATTCTTGTGCCTAAAATGGTTAGTTTTCCATGCTCCACAACCCTGTCTCGTCAGAATGTGGAAAAAAATAATGTTGGATTTTTCGTACAAGTTGTGCGCTACATTGAAGGTGAAAGTATTTTGCCATAACTTTTATCTCGGAAAACATTTCAGATTGATTCTTGCGCCTAAAGTGGCATTTTTCCACGATCAACAGATTCCTCAAGTCCAAATGGGAAAAAAATGAAGTCAGATTTTCGTACCAATTGTGCCCTCCATTTAAGCTGAAAAATGTTTTTGGCATAACACTTAGCCCGAAAAACATTTCTAAACGGTTCTTGTGCCTAAAATGGTTAGTTTTCCATGCTCCACAGCCCTGTCTCGTCAGAATGTGGAAAAAAATAATGTTGGATTTTTCGTACAAGTTGTGCGCTACATTGAAGGTGAAAGTATTTTGCCATAACTTTTATCTCGGAAAACATTTCTGATTGATTCTTGCGCCTAAAGTGGCATTTTTCCACGATCAACATATTCCTCAAGTCCAAATGGGAAAAAAATGAAGTCGGATTTTTCGTACCAATTGTGCCCTCCATTTAAGCTGAAAAATGTTTTTGGCATAACACTTAGCCCGAAAAACATTTCTAAACGGTTCTTGTGCCTAAAATGGTTAGTTTTCCATGCTCCGCAGCCCTGTCGTCAGAATGTGGAAAAAAATAATGTTGGATTTTTCATACAAGTTGTGCGCTACATTGAAGGTGAAAGTATTTTGCCATAACTCTTATCTCGGAAAACATTTCTGATTGATTCTTGCGCCTAAAGTGGCATTTTTCCACGATCAACAGATTCCTCAAGTCCAAATGGGAAAAAAATGAAGTCGGATTTTTCGTACCAATTGTGCCCTCCATTGAAGCTGAAAAATGTTTTTGGCATAACACTTAGCCCGAAAAACATTTCTAAACGATTCTTGTGCCTAAAATGGTTAGTTTTCCATGCTCCACAACCCTGTCTCGTCAGAATGTGGAAAAAAATAATGTTGGATTTTTCGTACAAGTTGTGCGCTACATTGAAGGTGAAAGTATTTTGCCATAACTCTTATCTCGGAAAACATTTCTGATTGATTCTTGCGCCTAAAGTGGCATTTTTCCACGATCAACTGATTCCTCAAGTCCAAATGGGAAAAAAATGAAGTCGGATTTTTCGTACCAATTGTGCCCTCCATTGAAGCTGAAAAATGTTTTTGGCATAACACTTAGCCCGAAAAACATTTCTAAACGATTCTTGTGCCTAAAATGGTTAGTTTTCCATGCTCCACAGCCCTGTCTCGTCAGAATGTGGAAAAAAATAATGTTGGATTTTTCGTACAAGTTGTGCGCTACATTGAAGGTGAAAGTAATTTGCCATAACTCTTATCTCGGAAAACATTTCTGATTGATTCTTGCGCCTAAAGTGGCATTTTTCCACGATCAACAGATTCCTCAAGTCCAAATGGGAAAAAAATGAAGTCGGATTTTTCGTACCGATTTTACCCTCCATTGAAGCTGAAATATATTTTTGGCATAACAATTAGCCCGAAAAACATTTCTAAACGATTCTTGTGCCTAAAATGGTTAGTTTTCCATGCTCCACAGCCCTGTCTCGTCAGAATGTGGAAAAAAATAATGTTGGATTTTTCGTACAAGTTGTGCGCTACATTGAAGGTGAAAGTATTTTGCCATAACTCTTATCTCGGAAAACATTTCTGATTGATTCTTGCGCCTAAAGTGGCATTTTTCCACGATCAACAGATTCCTCAAGTCCAAATGGGAAAAAAATGAAGTCAGATTTTTCGTACCAATTGTGCCCTCCATTTAAGCTGAAAAATGTTTTTGGCATAACACTTAGCCCGAAAAACATTTCTAAACGGTTCTTGTGCCTAAAATTGGTTAGTTTTCCATGCTCCGCAGCCCTGTCGTCAGAATGTGGAAAAAAATAATGTTGGATTTTTCATACAAGTTGTGCGCTACATTGAAGGTGAAAGTATTTTGCCATAACTCTTATCTCGGAAAACATTTCTGATTGATTCTTGCGCCTAAAGTGGCATTTTTCCACGATCAACAGATTCCTCAAGTCTAAATGGGAAAAAAATGAAGTCGGATTTTTCGTACCAATTGTGCCCTCCATTGAAGCTGAAAAATGTTTTTGGCATAACACTTAGCCCGAAAAACATTTCTAAACGATTCTTGTGCCTAAAATGGTTAGTTTTCCATGCTCCACATGTCTCGTCAAAATGTGGAAAAAAATAATGTTGGATTTTTCATACAAGTTGTGCGCTACATTGAAGGTGAAAGTATTTTGCCATAACTCTTATCTCGGAAAACATTTCTGATTGATTCTTGCGCCTAAAGTGGCATTTTTCCACGATCAACAGATTCCTCAAGTCCAAATGGGAAAAAAATGAAGTCGGATTTTTCGTACCGATTTTGCCCTCCATTGAAGCTGAAAAATGTTTTTGGCATAACACTTAGCCCGAAAAACATTTCTAAACGATTCTTGTGCCTAAAATGGTTAGTTTTCCATGCTCCACAGCCCTGTCGTCTAGAATGTGGAAAAAAATAATGTTGGATTTTTCATACAAGTTGTGCGCTACATTGAAGGTGAAAGTATTTTGCCATAACTTTTATCTCGGAAAACATTTCTAATTGATTCTTGCGCCTAAAGTGGCATTTTTCCACGATCAACATATTCCTCAAGTCCAAATGGGAAAAAAATGAAGTCGGATTTTTCGTACCAATTGTGCCCTCCATTTAAGCTGAAAAATGTTTTTGGCATAACACTTACCCCGAAAAACATTTCTAAACGGTTCTTGTGCCAAAAATGGTTAGTTTTCCATGCTCCGCAGCCCTGTCGTCAGAATGTGGAAAAAAATAATGTTGGATTTTTCATACAAGTTGTGCGCTACATTGAAGGTGAAAGTATTTTGCCATAACTCTTATCTCGGAAAACATTTCTGATTGATTCTTGCGCCTAAAGTGGCATTTTTCCACGATCAACAGATTCCTCAAGTCCAAATGGGAAAAAAATGAAGTCAGATTTTTCGTACCAATTGTGCCCTCCATTTAAGCTGAAAAATGTTTTTGGCATAACACTTAGCCCGAAAAACATTTATAAACGGTTCTTGTGCCTAAAATTGGTTAGTTTTCCATGCTCCGCAGCCCTGTCGTCAGAATGTGGAAAAAAATAATGTTGGATTTTTCGTACAAGTTGTGCGCTACATTGAAGGTGAAAGTATTTTGCCATAACTTTTATCTCGGAAAACATTTCTGATTGATTCTTGCGCCTAAAGTGGCATTTTTCCACGATCAACAGATTCCTCAAGTCCAAATGGGAAAAAATCGAAGTCAGATTTTTCGTACCAATTGTGCCCTCCATTTAAGCTATAAAATGTTTTTGGCATAACACTTAGCCCGAAAAACATTTCTAAACGGTTCTTGTGCCTAAAATTGGTTAGTTTTCCATGCTCCGTAGCCCTGTCGTCAGAATGTGGAAAAAAATAATGTTGGATTTTTCATACAAGTTGTGCGCTACATTGAAGGTGAAAGTATTTTACCATAACTATTTTCTCGGAAAACATTTCGGATTGATTCTTGCGCATAAAGTGGCATTTTTCCACGATCAACAGATTCCTCAAGTCTAAATGGGAAAAAAAATTAAGTCGGATTTTTCGTACCAATTGTGCCCTCCATTGAAGCTGCAAAAATATTTTTTGCACAACACTTAGCCCGAAAAACATTTCTAAACGATTCTTGTACCTAAAATGGTTAGTTTTCCATGCTCCGCAGCCCTGTCGTCAAAATGTGGAAAAAAATAATGTTGGATTTTTCATACAAGTTGTGCGCTACATTGAAGGTGAAAGTATTTTGCCATAACTCTTATCTCGGAAAACATTTATGATTGATTTTTGCGCCTAAAGTGGCGTGTTTCCATGATCAACAGATTCCTCAAGTCCAAATGGGAAAAAAATGAAGTCAGATTTTTCGTACCAATTGTGCCCTACATTGAAGCTGCAAAAATGTTTTTGGCATAACACTTAGCCCGAAAAACATTTCTAAACGATTCTTGTGCCTAAAATGGTTAGTTTTCCATGCTCCACAGCCCTGTCGTCAGAATGTGGAAAAAAATAATGTTGGATTTTTCGTACAAGTTGTGCGCTACATTAAAGGTGAAAGTATTTTGCCATAACTATTATCTCGGAAAACATTTCTAATTGATTCTTGCGCCTAAAGTGGCATTTTTCCACGATCAACAGATTCCTCAAGTCCAAATGGGAAAAAAATGAAGTCAGATTTTTCGTACCAATTGTGCCCTCCATTTAAGCCGAAAAATGTTTTTGGCATAACACTTAGCCCGAAAAACATTTCTAAACGGTTCTTGTGCCTAAAATTGGTTAGTTTTCCATGCTCCGCAGCCCTTTCGTCAGAATGTGGAAAAAAATAATGTTGGATTTTTCGTACAAGTTGTGCGCTACATTGGAGGTGAAAGTATTTTGCCATAACTTTTATCTCGGAAAACATTTCTGATTGATATTTGCGCCTAAAGTGGCATTTTTCCACGATCAACAGATTCCTCAAGTCCAAATGGGAAAAAATCGAAGTCAGATTTTTCGTACCAATTGTGCCCTCCATTTAAGCTATAAAATGTTTTTGGCATAACACTTAGCCCGAAAAACATTTCTAAACGGTTCTTGTGCCTAAATTGGTTAGTTTTCCATGCTCCGCAACCCTGTCGTCAGAATGTGGAAAAAAATAATTTTGGATTTTTCGTACAAGTTGTGCGCTACATTGAAGGTGAAAGTAATTTGCCGTAACTCCTATCTCGGAAAACTTTTCTGATTGATTCTTGCGCCTAAAGTACCATTTTTCCACGATCAACAGATTCCTCAAGTCCAAATGGGAAAAAAATGAAGTCAGATTTTTCGAACCAAATGTGCCCTCCATTTAAGCTGAAAAATGTTTTTGGCATAACACTTAGCCCGAAAATCATTTATAAACGATTCTTGTGCCTAAAATTGGTTAGTTTTCCATGCTCCGCAGCCCTGTCGTTTGAATGTGGAAAAGAATAATGTTGGATTTTTCATACAAGTTGTACGCTGCATTGAAGGTGAAAGTATTTTACCATAACTCTTATCTCGGAAAACATTTCGGATTGATTCTTGCGCATAAAGTGGCATTTTTCCACGATCAACGTGATTCCTCAAGTCTAAATGGGAATAAAAATTAAGTCGGATTTTTCGTACCAATTGTGCCCTCCATTGAAGCTGCAAAAATATTTTTTGCACAACACTTAGTCCGAAAAACATTTCAAAACGATTCTTGTACCTAAAATGGTTAGTTTTCCATGCTTCGCAGCCCTGTCGTCAAAATGTGGAAAAAAATAATGTTGGATTTTTCATACAAGTTGTGCGCTACATTGAAGGTGAAAGTATTTTACCATAACTCTTATCTCGGAAAACATTTATGATTGATTTTTGCGCCTAAAGTGGCGTGTTTCCATGATCAACAGATTCCTCAAGTCCAAATGGGAAAAAAATGAAGTCGGATTTTTCGTACCAATTGTGCCCTACATTGAAGCCGAAAAATGTTTTTGGCATAATACTTAGCCCGAAAAACATTTCTAAACGATTCTTGTGCCTAAAATGGTTAGTTTTCCATGCTCCACAGCCCTGTCGTCAGAATGTGGAAAAAAATAATGTTGGATTTTTCGTACATGTTGTGCGCTACATTGAAGGTGAAAGTATTTTGCCATAACTCTTATCTCGGAAAACATTTCTGATTTATTCTTGCGCCTAAAGTGGCATTTTTCCACGATCAAAGATTCCTCAAGTCCGAATGGGAAAAAAATGAAGTCAGATTTTTCGTACCAATTGTCCCCTCCATTTAAGCTGCAAAAATGTTTTTGGCATAACACTTAGCCCGAAAAACATTTCTAAACGATTCTTGTGCCTAAAATGGTTAGTTTTCCATGCTCCACAGCCCTGTCGTCAGAATGTGGAAAAAAATAATGTTGGATTTTTCGTACAAGTTGTGCGCTACATTAAAGGTGAAAGTATTTTGCCATAACTATTATCTCGGAAAACATTTCTAATTGATTCTTGCGCCTAAAGTAGCATTTTTCCACGATCAATAGATTCCTCAAGTCCAAATGGGAAAAAAATGAAGTCAGATTTTTCGTACCAATTGTGCCCTCCATTTAAGCTGAAAAATGTTTTTGGCATAACACTTAGCCCGAAAAACATTTCTAAACGGTTCTTGTGCCTAAAATTGGTTAGTTTTCCATGCTCCGCAGCCCTATCGTCAGAATGTGGAAAAAAATAATGTTGGATTTTTCGTACAAGTTGTGCGCTACATTGAAGGTGAAAGTATTTTGCCATAACTTTTATCTCGGAAAACATTTCTGATTGATTCTTGCGCCTAAAGTGGCATTTTTCCACGATCAACGATTCCTCAAGTCCAAATGGGAAAAAAATCGAAGTCAGATTTTTCGTACCAATTGTGCCCTCCATTTAAGCTAAAAAATGTTTTTGGCATAACACTTAGCCCGAAAAACATTTCTAAACGGTTCTTGTGCCTAAAATGGTTAGTTTTCCATGCTCCGCAGCCCAGTCGTCAGAATGTGGAAAAAAATAATGTTGGATTTTTCGTACAAGTTGTGCGCTACATTGAAGGTGAAAGTAATTTGCCATAACTCCTATCTCGGAAAACATTTCTGATTGATTATTGCGCATAAAGTGCCATTTTTCCACGATCAACTGATTCCTCAAGTCTAAATGGGAATAAAAATTAAGTCGGATTTTTCGTACCAATTGTGCCCTCCATTGAAGCTGCAAAAATATTTTTTACACAACACTTAGCCTGAAAAACATTTCTAAATGGTTCTTGTACCTAAAATGGTTAGTTTTCCATGCTCCGCAACCCAGTCGTCAGAATGTGGAAAAAAATAATGTTGGATTTTTCGTACAAGTTGTGCGCTACATTGATGGTGAAAGTAATTTGCCGTAACTCCTATCTCGGAAAACATTTCTGATTGATTATTGCGCATAAAGTGCCATTTTTCCACGATCAACTGATTCCTCAAGTCTAAATGGGAATAAAAATTAAGTCGGATTTTTCGTACCAATTGTGCCCTCCATTGAAGCTGCAAAAATATTTTTTGCACAACACTTAGTCCGAAAAACATTTCAAAACGATTCTTGTACCTAAAATGGTTAGTTTTCCATGCTCCGCAGCCCTGTCGTCAAAATGTGGAAAAAAATAATGTTGGATTTTTCATACAAGTTGTGCGCTACATTGAAGGTGAAAGTATTTTACCATAACTCTTATCTCGGAAAACATTTATGATTGATTTTTGCGCCTAAAGTGGCGTGTTTCCATGAGCAACAGATTCCTCAAGTCCAAATGGGAAAAAATTGAAGTCGGATTTTTCGTACCAATTGTGCCCTACATTGAAGCTGCAAAAATGTTTTTGGCATAATACTTAGCCCGAAAAACATTTCTAAACGATTCTTGTGCCTAAAATGGTTAGTTTTCCATGCTCCACAGCCCTGTCGTCAGAATGTGGAAAAAAATAATGTTGGATTTTTCGTACATGTTGTGCGCTACATTGAAGGTGAAAGTATTTTGCCATAACTCTTATCTCGGAAAACATTTCTGATTTATTCTTGCGCCTAAAGTGGCATTTTTCCACGATCAAAGATTCCTCAAGTCCGAATGAGAAAAAAATGAAGTCAGATTTTTCGTACCAATTGTCCCCTCCTTTTAAGCTGCAAAAATGTTTTTGGCATAACACTTAGCCCGAAAAACATTTCTAAACGATTCTTGTGCCTAAAATTGGTTAGTTTTCCATGCTCCGCAGCCCTATCGTCAGAATGTGGAAAAAAATAATGTTGGATTTTTCGTACAAGTTGTGCGCTACATTGAAGGTGAAAGTATTTTGCCATAACTTTTATCTCGGAAAACATTTCTGATTGATTCTTGCGCCTAAAGTGGCATTTTTCCACGATCAACAGATTCCTCAAGTCCAAATGGGAAAAAAATGAAGTCGGATTTTTCGTACCAATTGTGCCCTCCATTTAAGCTGAAAAATGTTTTTGGCATAACACTTAGCCCGAAAAACATTTCTAAACGGTTCTTGTGCCTAAAATGGTTAGTTTTCCATGCTCCGCAGCCATGTCGTCAGAATGTGGAAAAAATAATGTTGGATTTTTCGTACAAGTTGTGCGCTACATTGAAGGTGAAAGTATTTTGCCATAACTTTTATCTCGGAAAACATTTCTGATTGATTCTTGCGCCTAAAGTGGCATTTTTCCACGATCAAACGATTCCTCAAGTCCAAATGGGAAAAAAATTAAGTCGGATTTTTCGTACCAATTGTGCCCTCCATTGAAGCTGCAAAAATAGTTTTTTGCATAACACTTAGCCCGAAAAACATTTCTAAACGATTCTTGTACCTAAAATGGTTAGTTTCCCATGTTCCGCAGCCATGTCGTCATAATTTGGAAAAATATAATGTTGGATTTTTCGTACAAGTTGTGGGGTACATTGAAGGTGAAAGTATTTTTCCATAACTTTTATCTCGGAAAACATTTCTAATTGATTCTTGCGCCTAAAGTTGCATTTTTCCACGATCAATAGATTCCTCAAGTCCAAATGGGAAAAAAATGAAGTCAGATTTTTCGTACCAATTGTGCCCTCCATTTAAGCTGAAAAATGTTTTTGGCATAACACTTAGCCCGAAAAACATTTCTAAACGGTTCTTGTGCCTAAAATTGGTTAGTTTTCCATGCTCCGTGACTCGTCGTCGGAATGTGGAAAAAAATAATGTTGGATTTTTCATACAAGTTGTGCGCTACATTGAAGGTGAAAGTATTTTGCCATAACTCTTATCTCGGAAAACATTTATGATTGATTTTTGCGCCTAAAGTGGCATTTTTCCACGATCAACAGATTCCTCAAGTCCAAATGGGAAAAAAATGAAGTCAGATTTTTCGTACCAATTGTGCCCTCCATTGAAGCTGCAAAAATGTTTTTGGCATAACACTTAGCCCGAAAAACATTTCTAAACGATTCTTGTGCCTAAAATGGTTAGTTTTCCATGCTCCGCAACCCTGTCGTCAGAATGTGGAAAAAAATAATGTTGGATTTTTCGTACAAGTTGTGCGCTACATTGAAGGTGAAAGTATTTTGCCATAACTCTTATCTCGGAAAACATTTCTGATTGATTCTTGCGCCTAAAGTGGCATTTTTCCACGATCAACAGATTCCTCAAGTCTAAATGGGAAAAAAAATTAAGTCGGATTTTTCGTACCAATTGTGCCCTCCATTGAAGCTGCAAAAATTTTTTTTGGCATAACACTTAGCCCGAAAAACATTTCTAAACGATTCTTGTGCCTAAAATGGTTAGTTTTCCATGCTCCGCAGTTCTCGTCAAAATGTGGAAAAAAATAATGTTGGATTTTTCATACAAGTTGTGCGCTACATTGAAGGTGAAAGTATTTTGCCATAACTCTTATCTCGGAAAACATTTATGATTGATTCTTGCGCCTAAAGTGGCGTTTTTCCACGATCAACAGATTCCTCAAGTCCAAATGGGAAAAAAATTGAAGTCGGATTTTTCGTACCAATTGTGCCCTCCATTTAAGCTGAAAAATGTTTTTGGCATAACACTTAGCCCGAAAAACATTTCTAAACGATTCTTGTGCCTAAAATGGTTAGTTTTCCATGCTCCGCAGCCATGTCGTCAGAATGTGGAAAAAATAATGTTGGATTTTTCGTACAAGTTGTGCGCTACATTGAAGGTGAAAGTATTTTGCCATAACTCTTATCTCGGAAAACATTTCTAATTGATTCTTGCGCCTAAAGTGGCATTTTTCCACGATCAACAGATTCCTCAAGTCCAAATGGGAAAAAAATGAAGTCAGATTTTTCGTACCAATTGTGCCCTCCATTTAAGCTGAAAAATGTTTTTGGCATAACACTTAGCCCGAAAAACATTTCTAAACGGTTCTTGTGCCTAAAATTGGTTAGTTTTCCATGCTCCGCAGCCCTGTCGTCAGAATGTGGAAAAAAATAATGTTGGATTTTTCGTACAAGTTGTGCGTTACATTGAAGGTGAAAGTATTTTTCCATAACTTTTATCTCGGAAAACATTTCTGATTGATTCTTGCGCCTAAAGTGGCATTTTTCCACGATCAATAGATTCCTCAAGTCCAAATGGGAAAAAAATAAAGTCGGATTTTTCGTACCAATTGTGCCCTCCATTTAAGCTGAAAAATGTTTTTGGCATAACACTTAGCCCGAAAAACATTTCTAAACGGTTCTTGTGCCTAAAATTGGTTAGTTTTCCATGCTCCATGCCAGTCGTCGTCGAATGTGGAAAAAAATAATGTTGGTTTTTTCATACAAGTTGTGCGCTTCATTGAAGGTGAAAGTATTTTGCCATAACTTTTATCTCGGAAAACATTCTAATTGATTCTTGCGCCTAAAGTTGCATTTTTCCACGATCAACAAATTCCTCAAGTCCAAATAGGAAAAAAATGAAGTCGGATTTTCATACTGATTTTGCCCTCCATTGAAGCGGAAAAATATTTTTAGCATAACAATTAGCCCGAAAAACATTTCTAAATAATTCTTGTGCCTAAAATGGTTAGTTTTTCATGCTCCACAGCCTTGTCTCGTCATAATGTGGAAAAAAATAATGTTGGATTTTTCGTACAAGTTGTGCGCTACATTAAAGGTGAAAGTATTTTGCCATAACTATTATCTCGGAAAACATTTCTAATTGATTCTTGCGCCTAAAGTGGCATTTTTCCACGATCAACAGATTCCTCAAGTCCAAATGGGAAAAAAATTAAGTCCGATTTTTCGTACCAATAGTGCCCTCCATTTAAGCTGAAAAATGTTTTTGGCATAACACTTTGCCCGAAAAACATTTCTGAACGGTTCTTGTGCCTAAAATGGTTAGTTTCCCATGTTCCGCAGCCATGTCGTCATAATGTGGAAAAATATAATGTTGGATTTTTCGTACAAGTTGTGGAGTACATTGAAGGTGAAAGTATGTTTCCATAACTTTTATCTCGGAAAACATTTCTAATTGATTCTTGCGCCTAAAGTTGCATTTTTCCACGATCAATAGATTCCTCAAGTCCAAATGGGAAAAAAATGAAGTCAGATTTTTCGTACCAATTGTGCCCTCCATTTAAGCTGAAAAATGTTTTTGGCATAACACTTAGCCCGAAAAACATTTATAAACGATTCTTGTGCCTAAAATTGGTTAGTTTTCCATGCTCCGCAGCCCTGTCGTCAGAATGTGGAAAAAAATAATGCTGGATTTTTCATACAAGTTGTGCGCTTCATTGAAGGTGAAAGTATTTTGCCATAACTCTTATCTCAGAAAACATTTCTGATTGATTTTTCCGCCTAAAGTAGCATTTTTCCACGATCAACAGATTCCTCAAGTATAAATGGGAAAAAAAAATGAAGTCCGATTTTTCGTACCAATTGTGCCCTCTATTGAAGCTGCAAAAATGTTTTTGGCACATCACTTACGCCGGAAAATATTTCTAAACGATTTTTGTGCCTAAAATGGTTAGTTTTCTATGCTCCGCAGCCCTGTCGTCAAAATGTGGAAAAAAATAATGTTGGATTTTTCATACAAGTTGTGTGCTACATTGAAGGTGAAAGTATTTTGCCATAACTCTTATCTCGGAAAATATTTCTGATTTATTCTTGCGCCTGGCATTTTTCCACGATCAACAGATTCCTCAAGTCCGTATGGGAAAAAAATGAAGTAAGATTTTTCGTACCAATTGTGCCCTCCATTTAAGCTGAAAAATGTTTTTGGCATAACACTTTGCCCGAAAAACATTTCTGAACAGTTCTTGTGCCTAAAATGGTTAGTTTCCCATGTTCCGCAGCCATGTCGTCATAATGTGGAAAAATATAATGATGGATTTTTCGTACAAGTTGTGGAGTACATTGAAGTCGGATTTTTCGTACCAATTTTGCCCTCCATTGAAGCTGAAAAATATTTTTGGCATAACACTTAGCCCGAAAAACATTTCTAAACGATTCTTGTGCCTATAATGGTTAGTTTTCCATGCTCCACAGCCCTGTCTCGACAGAATGTGAAAAAAAAATAATGTCGGATTTTTCGTACAAGTTATGCGCTACATTGAAGGTGAAAGTAATTCGCCATAACTCTTATCTCGGAAAACATTTATGATTGATTCTTGCGCCTAAAGTGGCATTTTTCAACAATCAACAGATTCCTCAAGTCCAAATGGGAAAAAATCGAAGTCAGATTTTTCGTACCAATTGTGCCCTCCATTTAAGCTATAAAATGTTTTTGGCATAACACTTAGCCCGAAAAACATTTCTAAACGGTTCTTGTGCCTAAAATGAATAGTTTTCCATGCTCCGCAGCCCAGTCGTCAGAATGTGGAAAAAAATAATGTTGGATTTTTCGTACAAGTTGTGCGCTACATTGAAGGTGAAAGTAATTTACCGTAACTCCTATCTCGGAAAACATTTCTGATTGATTCTTGCGCCTAAAGTAGCATTTTTCCACGATCAACAGATTCCTCAAAATGGGAAAAAAATGAAGTCAGATTTTTCGAACCAAATGTGCCCTCCATTTAAGCTGAAAAATGTTTTTGGCATAACACTTAGCCCGAAAATCATTTATAAACGATTCTTGTGCCTAAAATTGGTTAGTTTTCCATGCTCCGCAGCCCTGTCGTCAGAATGTGGAAAACAATAATGTTGGATTTTTCATACAAGTTGTGCGCTGCATTGAAGGTGAAAGTATTTTACCATAACTCTTATCTCGGAAAACATTTCGGATTGATTCTTGCGCATAAAGTGGCATTTTTCCACGATCAACAGATTCCTCAAGTCTAAATGGGAATAAAAATTAAGTCGGATTTTTCGTACCAATTGTGACCTCCATTGAAGCTGCAAAAATATTTTTTGCACAACACTTAGTCCGAAAAATAAACCTAAAATGGTTAGTTTTCCATGCTCCGCAGCCCTGTCGTCAAAATGTGGAAAAAAATAATGTTGGATTTTTCATACAAGTTGTGCGCTACATTGAAGGTGAAAGTATTATGCCATAACTCTTATCTCGGAAAACATTTATGATTGATTTTTGCGCCTAAAGTGGCGTGTTTCCATGATCAACAGATTCCTCAAGTCCAAATGGGAAAAAATTGAAGTCGGATTTTTCGTACCAATTGTGCCCTACATTGAAGCTGCAAAAATGTTTTTGGCATAACACTTAGCCCGAAAAACATTTCTAAACGATTCTTGTGCCTAAAATAGTTAGTTTTCCATGCTCCACGGCCCTGTCGTCAGAATGTGGAAAAAAATAATGTTGGATTTTTCGTACATGTTGTGCGCTACATTGAAGGTGAAAGTATTTTGCCATAACTCTTATCTCGGAAAACATTTCTGATTTATTCTTGCGCCTAAAGTGGCATTTTTCCACGATCAAAGATTCCTCAAGTCCGAATGGGAAAAAAATGAAGTCAGATTTTTCGTACCAATTGTGCCCTCCATTTAAGCTGAAAAATGTTTTTGGCATAACACTTTGCCCGAAAAACATTTCTGAACGTTTCTTGTGCCTAAAATGGTTTGTTTCCCATGTTCCGCAGCCATGTCGTCATAATGTGGAAAAATATAATGTTGGATTTTTCGTACAAGTTGTGGGGTACATTGAAGGTGAAAGTATGTTTCCATAACTTTTATCTCGGAAAACATTTCTAATTGATTCTTGCGCCTAAAGTTGCATTTTTCCACGATCAATAGATTCCTCAAGTCCAAATGGGAAAAAAATGAAGTCAGATTTTTCGTACCAATTGTGCCCTCCATTTAAGCTGAAAAATGTTTTTGGCATAACACTTAGCCCGAAAAACATTTCTAAACGGTTCTTGTGCCTAAAATTGGTTAGTTTTCCATGCTCCGCAGCCCTGTCGTCAGAATGTGGAAAAAAATAATGCTGGATTTTTCATACAAGTTGTGCGCTTCATTGAAGGTGAAAGTATTTTGCCATAACTTTTATCTCGGAAAACATTTCTAATTGATTCTTGCGCCTAAAGTTGCATTTTTCCACGATAAACAAATTCCTCAAGTCCAAATGGGAAAAAAATGAAGTCGGATTTTCGTACTGATTTTGCCCTCCATTGAAGCGGAAAAATATTTTTAACATAACAATTAGCCCGAAAAACATTTATAAATAATTCTTGTGCCTAAAATGGTTAGTTTTTCATGCTCCACAGCCTTGTCTCGTCATAATGTGGAAAAAAATAATGTTGGATTTTTCGTACAAGTTGTGCGCTACATTAAAGGTGAAAGTATTTTGCCATAACTATTATCTCGGAAAACATTTCTAATTGATTCTTGCGCCTAAAGTGGCATTTTTCCACGATCAACAGATTCCTCAAGTCCAAATGGGAAAAAAATTGAGTCAGATTTTTCGTACCAATTGTGCCCTCCATTTAAGTTGAAAAATGTTTTTGGCATAACACTTTGCCCGAAAAACATTTCTAAACGGTTCTTGTGCCTAAAATGGTTAGTTTCCCATGTTCCGCAGCCATGTCGTCATAATGTGGAAAAATATAATGTTGGATTTTTCGTACAAGTTGTGGAGTACATTGAAGGTGAAAGTATGTTTCCATAACTTTTATCTTGGAAAACATTTCTAATTGATTCTTGCGCCTAAAGTTGTATTTTTCCACGATCAATAGATTCCTCAAGTCCAAATGGGAAAAAAATGAAGTCAGATTTTTCGTACCAATTGTGCCCTCCATTTAAGCTGAAAAATGTTTTTGGCATAACACTTAGCCCGAAAAACATTTCTAAACGGTTCTTGTGCCTAAAATTGGTTAGTTTTCCATGCTCCATACCTGTCTCGTCAAAATGTGGAAAAAAAATAATGTTGGATTTTTCATACAAGTTGTGCGCTACATTGAAGGTGAAAGTATTTTGCCATAACTCTTATCTCGGAAAACATTTGTGATTGATTCTTGCGCCTAAAGTGGCGTTTTTCCATGATCAACGGATTCCTCAAGTCCAAATGGGAAAAAAATGAAGTCGGATTTTTCGTACCAATTGTGCCCTCCATTGAAGCTGCAAAAATGTTTTTGGCATAACACTTAGCCCGAAAAACATTTCTAAACGATTCTTGTGCCTAAAATGGTTAGTTTTCCATGCTCCACGCCCTGTCTCGTCGAATGTGGAAAAAAATAATGTTGGATTTTTCGTACATGTTGTGCGCTACATTGAAGGTGAAAGTATTTTGCCATAACTCTTATCTCGGAAAACATTTCTGATTTATTCTTGCGCCTAAAGTGGCATTTTTCCACGATCAAAGATTCCTCAAGTCCGAATGGGAAAAAAATGAAGTCAGATTTTTCGTACCAATTGTGCCCTCCATTTAAGCTGAAAAATTTTTTTGGCATAACACTTTGCCCGAAAAACATTTCTGAACGTTTCTTGTGCCTAAAATGGTTGTTTTTCCCATGCTCCATGCCCATGTCGTCAGAATGTGGAAAAAAATAATGTTGGATTTTTCGTACAAGTTGTGGGGTACATTGAAGGTGAAAGTATTTTGCCATAACTTTTATCTCGGAAAACATTTCTAATTGATTCTTGCGCCTAAAGTTGCATTTTTCCACGATCAATAGATTCCTCAAGTCCAAATGGGAAAAAAATGAAGTCAGATTTTTCGTACCAATTGTGCCCTCCATTTAAGCTGAAAAATGTTTTTGGCATAACACTTAGCCCGAAAAACATTTCTAAACGGTTCTTGTGCCTAAAATGGTTAGTTTTCCATGCTCCGCAGCCCTGTCGTCAGAATGTGGAAAAAAATAATGTTGGATTTTTCATACAAGTTGTGCGCTACATTGAAGGTGAAAGTATTTTGCCATAACTTTTATCTCGGAAAACATTTCTGATTGATTCTTGCGCCTAAAGTGGCATTTTTCCACGATCAACAGATTCCTCAAGTCCAAATGGGAAAAAAATGAAGTCGGATTTTTCGTACCGATTTTGCCCTCCATTGAAGCTGAAAAATGTTTTTGGCATAACACTTAGCCCGAAAAATATTTTTAAACGATTCTTGTGCCTAAAATGGTTAGTTTCCCATGCTCCACAGCCCTGTCTCGTCATAATGTGGAAAAAAATAATGTTGGATTTTTCGTACAAGTTGTGCGCTACATTAAAGGTGAAAGTATTTTGCCATAACTCTTATCTCGGAAAACATTTCTAATTGATTCTTGCGCCTAAAGTGGCATTTTTCCACGATCAACAGATTCCTCAAGTCCAAATGGGAAAAAAATGAAGTCAGATTTTTCGTACCAATTGTGCCCTCCATTTAAGCTGAAAAATGTTTTTGGCATAACACTTTGCCCGAAAAACATTTCTGAACGGTTCTTGTGCCTAAAATGGTTAGTTTCCCATGTTCCGCAGCCATGTCGTCATAATGTGGAAAAATATAATGTTGGATTTTTCGTACAAGTTGTGGAGTACATTGAAGGTGAAAGTATGTTTCCATAACTTTTATCTCGGAAAACATTTCTAATTGATTCTTGCGCCTAAAGTTGCATTTTTCCACGATCAATAGATTCCTCAAGTCCAAATGGGAAAAAAATGAAGTCAGATTTTTCGTACCAATTGTGCCCTCCATTTAAGCTGAAAAATGTTTTTGGCATAACACTTAGCCCGAAAAACATTTCTAAACGGTTCTTGTGCCTAAAATTGGTTAGTTTTCCATGCTCCACAACATCGTCCAAAATGTGGAAAAAAATAATGTTGGATTTTTCATACAAGTTGTGCGCTACATTGAAGGTGAAAGTATTTTGCCATAACTCTTATCTCGGAAAACATTTCTGATTGATTTTTCCGCCTAAAGTGGCATTTTTCCACGATCAACAGATTCCTCAAGTATAATGGGAAAAAAAAATGAAGTCCGATTTTTCGTAGCAATTGTGCCCTCTATTGAAGCTGCAAAAATGTTTTTGGCACATCACTTACGCCGAAAAATATTTCTAAACGATTTTTGTGCCTAAAATGGTTAGTTTTCCATGCTCCGCAGCCCTGTCGTCAAAATGTGGAAAAAAATAATGTTGGATTTTTCATACAAGTTGTGCGCTACATTGAAGGTGAAAGTATTTTGCCATAACTCTTATCTCGGAAAACATTTCTGATTTATTCTTGCGCCTAAAGTGGCATTTTTCCACGATCAACAGATTCCTCAAGTCCGTATGGGAAAAAAATGAAGTCAGATTTTTCGTACCAATTGTGCCCTCCATTTAAGCTGAAAAATGTTTTTGGCATAACACTTTGCCCGAAAAACATTTCTGAACGGTTCTTGTGCCTAAAATGGTTAGTTTCCCATGTTCCGCAGCCATGTCGTCATAATGTGGAAAAATATAATGTTGGATTTTTCGTACAAGTTGTGGGGTACATTGAAGGTGAAAGTATGTTTCCATAACTTTTATCTCGGAAAACATTTCTAATTGATTCTTGCGCCTAAAGTGGTATTTTTCCACGATCAACAGATTCCTCAAGTCCAAATGGGAAAAAAATGAAGTCATATTTTTCGTACCAATTGTGCCCTCCATTTAAGCTGAAAAATGTTTTTGGCATAACACTTAGCCCGAAAAACATTTCTAAACGGTTCTTGTGCCTAAAATTGGTTAGTTTTCCATGCTCCGCAGCCCTGTCGTCAAAATGTGGAAAAAAATAATGTTGGATTTTTCATACAAGTTGTGCGCTACATTGAAGGTGAAAGTATTTTGCCATAACTCTTATCTCGAAAAACATTTCTGATTTATTCTTGCGCATAAAGTGGCATTTTTCCACGATCAACAAATTCCTCAAGTCCAAATGGGAAAAAATCGAAGTCAGATTTTTCGTACCAATTGTGCCCTCCATTTAAGCTATAAAATGTTTTTGGCATAACACTTAGCCCGAAAAACATTTCTAAACGGTTCTTGTGCCTAAAATGGATAGTTTTCCATGCTCCATGCCTGTCGTCAGAATGTGGAAAAAAATAATGTTGGATTTTTCGTACAAGTTGTGCGCTACATTGAAGGTGAAAGTATTTTGCCATAACTCTTATCTCGAAAAACATTTCTGATTGATTCTTGCGCCTAAAGTAGCATTTTTCCACGATCAACAGATTCCTCAAGTCCAAATGGGAAAAAAATGAAGTCAGATTTTTCGAACCAAATGTGCCCTCCATTTAAGCTGAAAAATGTTTTTGGCATAACACTTAGCCCGAAAAACATTTATAAACGATTCTTGTGCCTAAAATTGGTTAGTTTTCCATGCTCCGCACATGTCGTCGTCAGAATGTGGAAAAAAATAATGTTGGATTTTTCATACAAGTTGTGCGCTACATTGAAGGTGAAAGTATTTTGCCATAACTCTTATCTCGGAAAACATTTCTGATTGATTCTTGCGCCTAAAGTGGCATTTTTCCACGATCAACAGATTCCTCAAGTCCAAATGGGAAAAAAATTAAGTCGGATTTTTCGTACCAATTGTGCCCTCCATTGAACTTCAAAAATGTTTTTTGGCACAACACTTAGCCCGAAAAACATTTCTAAACGAATCTTGTGCCTAAAATGGTTAGTTTTCCATGCTCCACCTGATCGTCAAAATGTGGAAAAAAATAATGTTGGATTTTTCATACAAGTTGTGCGCTACATTGAAGGTGAAAGTATTTTGCCATAACTCTTATCTCGGAAAACATTTATGATTGATTTTTGCGCCTAAAGTGGCATGTTCCATGATCAACAGATTCCTCGAGTCCAAATGGGAAAAAATTGAAGTCGGAATTTTCGTACCAATTGTGCCCTCCATTGAAGCTGAAAAATATTTTTGGCATAACACTTAGCCCGAAAAACATTTCTTAACGATTCTTGTGCCTAAAATGGTTAGTTTTCCATGCTCCATGACCTGTCTCGTCAAAATGTGGAAAAAAATAATGTTGGATTTTTCATACAAGTTGTGCGCTACATTGAAGGTGAAAGTATTTTGCCATAACTCTTATCTCGGAAAACATTTATGATTGATTTTTGCGCCTAAAGTGGCATGTTTCCATGATCAACAGATTCCTCAAGTCCAAATGGGAAAAAAATGAAGTCAGATTTTTCGTACCTATTGTGCCCTCCATTTAAGCTGAAAAATGTTTTTGGCATAACACTTAGCCCGAAAAACATTTTTAAACGGTTCTTGTGCCTAAAATGGTTAGTTTTCCATGCTCCACAGCCCTGTCGTCAGAATGTGGAAAAAAATAATGTTGGATTTTTTCATACATGTTGTGCGCTACATTGAAGGTGAAAGTATTTTGCCATAACTTTTATCTCGGAAAACATTTATGATTGATTCTTGCGCCTAAAGTGGCATGTTCCATGATCAATGGATTCCTCAAGTCCAAATGGGAAAAAAATGAAGTCGGAATTTTCGTACCAATTGTGCCCTCCATTGAAGATGAAAAATGTTTTTGGCATAACATTTAGCCCGAAAAACATTTCTAAACGATTCTTGTGCCTAAAATGGTTAGTTTTCCATGCTCCATGACCGTCGTCGTCAGAATGTGGAAAAAAATAATGTTGGATTTTTCGTACATGTTGTGCGCTACATTGAAGGTGAAAGTATTTTGCCATAACTCTTATCTCGGAAAACATTTATGATTCATTTTTGCGCCTAAAGTGGCATGTTCCATGATCAATGGATTCCTCAAGTCCAAATGGAAAAAAAATGAAGTCGGATTTTTCGTACCAATTGTGCCCTCCATTGAAGCTGCAAAAATGTTTTTGGCATTACACTTAGCCCGAAAAACATTTCTAAACGATTCTTGTGCCTAAAATGGTTAGTTTTCCATGCTCCACATCCCGTCTCGTCGAATGTGGAAAAAAATAATGTTGGATTTTTCGTACAAGTTATGCGCTACATTGAAGGTGAAAGTATTTTGCCATAACTCTTATCTCGGAAAACATTTTCGATTGATTCTTGCGCCTAAAGTGGCACTTTTCCACGATCAACGATTCCTCAAGTCCAAATGGGAAAAAAATGAAGTCGGATTTTTCGTACCGATTTTGCCCTCCATTGATGGTGAAAAATGTTTTTTGGCATAACAATTAGCCCGAAAAACATTTCTAAACGATTCTTGTGCCTAAAATGGTTAGTTTTCCATGCTCCGCATGCCCATGTCGTCAAGAATGTGGAAAAAAATAATGTTGGATTTTTCGTACATGTTGTGCGCTACATTGAAGGTGAAAGTATTTTGCCATAACTCTTATCTCGGAAAACATTTATGATTGATTCTTGCGCCTAAAGTGGCATTGTTCCATGATCAACAAATTCCTCAAGTCCAAATGGGAAAAAAATGAAGTCGGAATTTTTCGTACCAATTGTGCCCTCCATTGAAGTTGAAAAAATTTTTTGGCATAACACTTAGCCCGAAAAACATTTCTAAACGATTCTTGTTCCTAAAATGGTTAGTTTTCCATGCTCCACAACCCTGTCTCGTCGAATGTGGAAAAAAAATAATGTTGGATTTTTCGTACATGTTGTGCGCTACATTGAAGGTGAAAGTATTTTGCCATAACTCTTATCTCGGAAAACATTTATGATTGATTTTTGCGCCTAAAGTGGCATGTTCCATGATCAACGTATTCCTCAAGTCCAAATGGGAAAAAATTGAAGTCGGAATTTTCGTACCAATTGTGCCCTCCATTTAAGCTTGAAAAATGTTTTTGGCATAACACTTAGCCCGAAAAACATTTCTAAACGATTCTTGTGCCTAAAATGGTTAGTTTTCCATGCTCCACAGCCCGTCGTCGAATGTGGAAAAAAATAATGTTGGATTTTTCGTACATGTTGTGCGCTACATTGAAGGTGAAAGTATTTTGCCATAACTCTTATCTCGGAAAACATTTATGATTGATTTTTGCGCCTAAAGTGGCATGTTCCACGATCAATGATTCCTCAAGTCCAAATGGGAAAAAAATGAAGTCGGAATTTTCGTACCAATTGTGCCCTCCATTGAAGCTGAAAAATATTTTTGGCATAACACTTAGCCCGAAAAACATTTCTAAACGATTCTTGTGCCTAAAATGGTTAGTTTTCCATGCTCCACGACCTGTCTCGACGAATGTGAAAAAAAGAATAATGTTGGATTTTTCGTACAAGTTATGCGCTACATTGAAGGTGAAAGTATTTTGCCATAACTCTTATCTCGGAAAACATTTATGATTGATTTTTGCGCCTAAAGTGGCATTTTTCCATGATCACTGATTCCTCAAGTCCAAATGGGAAAAAAATTGAAGTCGGATTTTTCGTACCTATTGTGCCCTCCATTGAAGCTGAAAAATATTTTTGGCATAACACTTAGCCCGAAAAACATTTCTAAACGATTCTTGTGCCTAAAATGGTTAGTTTTCCATGCTCCGCAGCCCTGTCGTCAGAATGTGGAAAAAAATAATGTTGGATTTTTCATACATGTTGTGCGCTACATTGAAGGTGAAAGTATTTTGCCATAACTCTTATCTCGGAAAACATTTATGATTGATTTTTGCGCCTAAAGTGGCATGTTCCATGATCAACAGATTCCTCAAGTCCAAATGGGAAAAAATTGAAGTCGGAATTTTCGTACCAATTGTGCCCTCCATTGAAGCTGAAAAATATTTTTGGCATAACACTTAGCCCGAAAAACATTTCTAAACGATTCTTGTGCCTAAAATGGTTAGTTTTCCATGCTCCACAACCCTGTCTCGACAGAATGTGGAAAAAAAAAATGTTGGATTTTTTCATACAAGTTATGCGCTACATTGAAGGTGAAAGTAATTTGCCATAACTCTTATCTCGGAAAACATTTCTGATTGATTCTTGCGCCTAAAGTGGCACTTTTCAACGATCAACAGATTCCTCAAGTCCAAATGGGAAAAAAATGAAGTCGGATTTTTCGTACCAATTTGCCCTCCATTGAAGGTGAAAAATATTTTTGGCATAACACTTAGCCCGAAAAACATTTCTAAACGATTCTTGTGCCTAAAATGGTTAGTTTTCCATGCTCCACGCCCATGTCGTCAGAATGTGGAAAAAAATAATGTTGGATTTTTCGTACATGTTGTGCGCTACATTGAAGGTGAAAGTATTTTGCCATAACTCTTATCTCGGAAAACATTTATGATTGATTCTTGCGCCTAAAGTGGCATGTTCCATGATCAACAGATTCCTCAAGTCCAAATGGGAAAAAATTGAAGTCGGAATTTTCGTACCAATTGTGCCCTCCATTGAAGCTGAAAAATATTTTTGGCATAACACTTAGCCCGAAAAACATTTCTAAACGATTCTTGTGCCTAAAATGGTTAGTTTTCCATGCTCCACAGCCCTGTCGTCAGAATGTGGAAAAAAATAATGTTGGATTTTTCGTACATGTTGTGCGCTACATTGAAGGTGAAAGTATTTTGCCATAACTCTTATCTCGGAAAACATTTATGATTGATTTTTGCGCCTAAAGTGGCATGTTCCATGATCAACAGATTCCTCAAGTCCAAATGGGAAAAAATTGAAGTCGGAATTTTCGTACCAATTGTGCCCTCCATTGAAGCTGAAAAATATTTTTGGCATAACACTTAGCCCGAAAAACATTTCTAAACGATTCTTGTGCCTAAAATGGTTAGTTTTCCATGCTCCACACCTGTCTCGTCGGAATGTGGAAAAAAATAATGTCGGATTTTTCGTACAAGTTATGCGCTACATTGAAGGTGAAAGTATTTTGCCATAACTCTTATCTCGGAAAACATTTATGATTGATTTTTGCGCCTAAAGTGGCATGTTCCATGATCAACAGATTCCTCAAGTCCAAATGGGAAAAAATTGAAGTCGGAATTTTCGTACCAATTGTGCCCTCCATTGAAGCTGAAAAATATTTTTGGCATAACACTTAGCCCGAAAAACATTTCTAAACGATTCTTGTGGCTATAATGGTTAGTTTTCCATGCTCCACAGCCCTGTCTCGACAGAATGTGAAAAAAAAATAATGTCGGATTTTTCGTACAAGTTATGCGCTACATTGAAGGTGAAAGTAATTTGCCATAACTCTTATCTCGGAAAACATTTCTGATTGATTCTTGCGCCTAAAGTGGCACTTTTCAACGATCAACAGATTCCTCAAGTCCAAATGGGAAAAAAATGAAGTCGGATTTTTCGTACCGATTTTGCCCTCCATTGATGGTGAAAAATATTTTTGGCATAACAATTAGCCCGAAAAACATTTCTAAACGATTCTTGTGCCTAAAATGGTTAGTTTTCCATGCTCCGCAGCCATGTCGTCAGAATGTGGAAAAAAATAATGTTGGATTTTTCGTACAAGTTGTGGGCTACATTGAAGGTGAAAGTATTTTGCCAAAACTTTTATCTCGGAAAACATTTCTAATTGATTCTTGCGCCTAAAGTTGCATTTTTCCACGATCAACAGATTCCTCAAGTCCAAATGGGAAAAAAATGAAGTCATATTTTTCGTACCAATTGTGCCCTCCTTTTAAGCTAAAAAATGTTTTTTGGCATAACATTTAGCCCGAAAAACATTTCTAAACGATTCTTGTGCCTAAAATGGTTAGTTTTCCATGCTCCACAGCTTGTCGTCGAGAATGTGGAAAAAAATAATGTTGGATTTTTCGAACATGTTGTGCGCTACATTGAAGGTGAAAGTATTTTGCCAAAACTTTTATCTCGAAAAACATTTAAGATTGATTCTTGCGCCTAAAGTAGCATTTTTCCACGATCAACGGATTCCTCAAGTCCAAATGGGAAAAAAATGAAGTCAGATTTTTCGTACCAAATGTGCCCTCCATTTAAGCTGAAAAATATTTTTGGCATAACACTTAGCCCGAAAATCATTTATAAACGATTCTTGTGCCTAAAATTGGTTAGTTTTCCATGCTCCATGGCCTATCATCGTCGAATGTGGAAAAAAATAATGTTGGATTTTTCATACAAATTGTGCGCTGCAATGTAGGTGAAAGTATTTTACCATAACTCTTATCTCGGAAAACATTTAGGATCGATTTTTGCGCCTAAAGTGCCATTTTTCCACGATCAACGGATTCCTCAAGTCTAAATGGGAATAAAAATTGAAGTCGGATTTTTCGTACCAATTGTGCCCTCCATTGAAGCTGCAAAAATGTTTTTTGGCACAACACTTAGTCCGAAAAACATTTCTAAACGATTCTTGTACCTAAAATGGTTAATTTTCCATGCTCCATGACCTGTCGTCAAAATGTGGAAAAAAATAATGTTGGATTTTTCCTACAAGTTGTGCGCTACATTGAAGGTGAAAGTATTTTGCCATAACTATTATCTCGGAAAGCATTTGTAATTGATTCGTGCGCCTAAAGTGGCATTTTCCACGATCAACGGATTCTTCAAGTCCAAATGGGAAAAAATGAAGTCGGAATTTTCGTACCGATTATGCCCTCCATTGAAGCTGAAAAATATTTTTGGCATAACAATTAGCCCGAAAAACATTTCTAAACGATTCTTGTGCCTAAATTGGTTAGTTTTCCATGCTCCACAGACCTGTCTCGTCAGAATGTGGAAAAAAATAATGTTGGATTTTTCGTACAAGTTGTGCGCTACATTGAAGGTGAAAGTATTTTGCCATATCTTTTATCTCGGAAAACATTTCTGATTGATTCTTGCGCCTAAACTGGCATTTTTCCACGATCAACAGATTCCTCAAGTCCAAATGGGAAAAAATTGAAGTCAGATTTTTCGTACCAATTGTGCCCTCCATTTAAGCTGAAAAATATTTTTGGCATAACACTTAGCCCGAAAAACATTTCTAAACGGTTCTTGTGCCTAAAATGGTTAGTTTTCCATGCTCCGCAGCCTTGTCGTCAAAATGTGGATAAAAATAATGTTGGATTTTTCGTACATGTTGTGCGCTACATTGAAGGTTAAAGTATTTTGCCATAACTTTTATCTCGAAAAACATTTCTAATTGATTCTTGCGCCTAAAGTAGTATTTTTCCACGATCAACAGATTCCTCAAGTCCAAATAGGAAAAAAATGAAGTCATATTTTTCATACCAATTGTGCCCTCCATTTAAGCTGAAAAATAATTTATAAACGATTATTGTGCCTAAAGTTGGTGAGTTTTTCATGCTCCGGAGCCCTGTCGTCAGAATGTGGAAAAAAATAATGCAGGATTTTTCATACAAGTGGTGCGCTTCATTGAAGGTGAAAGTATTTTGCCATAACTCTTATGTCAGAAAAGATTTCTGATTGATTCTTCCGCCTAAAGTGGCATTTTTCAGCGATCAACAGATTCCTCAAGTCTAAATGGGAAAAAAATGAAGTCCGATTTTTCGTACCAATTGTGCCCTCCATTGAAGCTGAAAAATGTTTTTAGCACAACACTTAGCCCGAAAAACATTTCTAAACGATTCTTGTGCCTAAAATGGTTAGTTTTCCATGCTCCGTAGCCCTATCGTCAAAATGTGGAAAAAAATAATGTTGGATTTTTCGTACAAGTTGTGCGCTACATTGAAGGTGAAAGTATTTTGCCGTAACTCTTATCTCGGAAAACATTTCTGATTGATTCTTGCGCCTAATGTGGCATTTTTCCACGATCAACAGATTCCTCAAGTCCAAATGCGAAAAAAATGAAGTCGGATTTTTCGTACCGATTTTGCCCTCCATTGAAGCTGAAAAACATTTTTGGCATAATAATTAGCCCGAAAAACATTTCTAAACGATTCTTGTGCCTAAATTGATTAGTTTTCCATGCTCCACAAACCTGTCTCGTCACAATGTGGAAAAAAATAATGTTGGATTTTTCGTACAAGTTGTGGGCTACATTGAAGGTGAAAGTATTTTGCCAAAACTTTTATCTCGGAAAACATTTCTAATTGATTCTTGCGCCTAAAGTTGCATTTTTCCACGATCAACAGATTCCTCAAGTCCAAATGGGAAAAAAATGAAGTCATATTTTTCGTACCAATTGTGCCCTCCATTTATGCTAAAAAATGTTTTTGGCATAACATTTAGCCCGAAAAACATTTCTTAACGGTTCTTGTGCCTAAAATGGTTAGTTTTCCATGCTCCGCAGCCCAGTCGTCAGAATGTGGAAAAAAATAATGTTGGATTTTTCGTACAAGTTGTGCGCTACATTGAAGGTGAAAGTATTTTGCCAAAACTTTTATCTCGGAAAACATTTCAAATTGATTCTTGCGCCTAAAGTAGCATTTTTCCACGATCAACAGATTCCTCAAGTCCAAATGGGAAAAAAATGAAGTCAGATTTTTCGAACCAAATGTGCCCTCCATTTAAGCTGAAAAATGTTTTTGGCATAACACTTAGCCCGAAAATCATTTATAAACGATTCTTGTGCCTAAAATTGGTTAGTTTTCCATGCTCCGCAGCCCTATCGTCAGAATGTGGAAAAAAATAATGTTGGATTTTTCATACAAATTGTGCGCTGCAATGTAGGTGAAAGTATTTTACCATAACTCTTATCTCGGAAAACATTTCGGATCGATTCTTGCGCATAAAGTGTCATTTTTCCACGATCAACGGATTCCTCAAGTCTAAATGGGAATAAAAATTAAGTCGGATTTTTCGTACCAATTGTGCCCTCCATTGAAGCTGCAAAAATGTTTTTTGCACAACACTTAGTCCGAAAAACATTTCTAAACGATTCTTGTACCTAAAATGGTTAATTTTCCATGCTCCGCAGCCCTGTCGTCAAAATGTGGAAAAAAATAATGTTGGATTTTTCATACAAGTTGTGCGCTACATTGAAGGTGAAAGTATTTTGCCATAACTCTTATCTCGGAAAACATTTCTGATTGATTCTTGCGCCTTAAGTGGCATTTTTCCACGATCAACAGATTCTTCAAGTCCAAATGGGAAAAAATGAAGTCGGATTTTTCGTACCGATTATGCCCTCCATTGAAGCTGAAAAATATTTTTGGCATAACAATTACCCCGAAAAACATTTCTAAACGATTCTTGTGCCTAAATTGGTTAGTTTTCCATGCTCCACAGACTTGTCTCGTCAGAATGTGGAAAAAAATAATGTTGGATTTTTCGTACAAGTTGTGCGCTACATTGAAGGTGAAAGTATTTTGCCATATCTTTTATCTCGGAAAACATTTCTGATTGATTCTTGCGCCTAAAGTGGCATTTTTCCACGATCAACAGATTCCTCAAGTCCAAATGGGAAAAAATTGAAGTCAGATTTTTCGTACCAATTGTGCCCTCCATTTAAGCTGAAAAATATTTTTGGCATAACACTTAGCCCGAAAAACATTTCTAAACGGTTCTTGTGCCTAAAATGGTTAGTTTTCCATGCTCCGCAGCCTTGTCGTCAGAATGTGGATAAAAATAATGTTGGATTTTTCGTACATGTTGTGCGCTACATTGAAGGTTAAAGTATTTTGCCATAACTTTTATCTCGAAAAACATTTCTAATTGATTCTTGCGCCTAAAGTAGTATTTTTCCACGATCAACAGATTCTTCAAGTCCAAATGGGAAAAAATGAAGTCGGATTTTTCGTACCGATTATGCCCTCCATTGAAGCTGAAAAATATTTTTGGCATAACAATTACCCCGAAAAACATTTCTAAACGATTCTTGTGCCTAAATTGGTTAGTTTTCCATGCTCCACAGACCTGTCTCGTCAGAATGTGGAAAAAAATAATGTTGGATTTTTCGTACAAGTTGTGCGCTACATTGAAGGTGAAAGTAATTTGCCGTAACTCTTATCTCGGAAAACATTTCTGATTGATTCTTGCGCCTAATGTGGCATTTTTCCACGATCAACAGATTCCTCAAGTCCAAATGCGAAAAAAATGAAGTCGGATTTTTCGTACCGATTTTGCCCTCCATTGAAGCTGAAAAACATTTTTGGCATAATAATTAGCCCGAAAAACATTTCTAAACGATTCTTGTGCCTAAATTGATTAGTTTTCCATGCTCCACAAACCTGTCTCGTCAAAATGTGGAAAAAAATAATGTTGGATTTTTCGTACAAGTTGTGCGCTACATTGAAGGTGAAAGTATTTTGCCATAACTTTTATCTCGGAAAACATTTCTGATTGATTCTTGCGCCTAAAGTGGCATTTTTCCACGATCAAACGATTCCTCAAGTCCAAATGGGAAAAAATTAAAGTCGGATTTTTCGTACCGATTTTGCCCTCCATTGAAGCTGAAAAATATTTTTGGCATAACAATTAGCCCGAAAAATATTTCTAAACGATTCTTGTGCCTAAATTGGTTAGTTTTCTATGCTCCACAGACCTGTCTCGTCAGAATGTTGAAAAAAATAATGTTGGATTTTTCGTACAAGTTGTGCGCTACATTGAAGGTGAAAGTATTTTGCCATAACTTTTATCTCGGAAAACATTTCTGATTGATTCTTGCGCCTAAAGTGGCATTTTTCCTCGATCAACTGATTCCTCAAGTCCAAATGGGAAAAAATCGAAGTCAGATTATTCGTACCAATTGTGCCCTCCATTAAAGCTATAAAATGTTTTTGGCATAACACTTAGCCCGAAAAACATTTCTAAACGGTTCTTGTGCCTAAAATGGTTAGTTTTCCATGCTCCGCAGCCCAGTCGTCAGAATGTGGAAAAAAATAATGTTGGATTTTTCGTACAAGTTGTGCGCTACATTGAAGGTGAAAGTATTTTGCCATAACTTTTATCTCGGAAAACATTTTAAATTGATTCTTGCGCCTAAAGTTGCATTTTTCCACGATCAACAGATTCCTCAAGTCCAAATGGGAAAAAAATGAAGTCAGATTTTTCGAACCAATTGTGCCCTCCATTTAAGCTGAAAAATATTTTTGGCATAACACTTAGCCCGAAAATCATTTATAAACGATTCTTGTGCCTAAAATTGGTTAGTTTTCCATGCACCGCAGCCCTGTCGTCAGAATGTGGAAACAAATAATGTTGGATTTTTCATACAAGTTGTGCGCTGCATGGAAGGTGAAAGTATTTTACCATAACTCTTATCTCGGAAAACATTTCGGATTGATTCTTGCGCCTAAAGTGGCATTTTTCCACGATCAAACGATTCCTCAAGTCCAAATGGGAAAAAATTGAAATCAGATTTTTCGTACCAATTGTGCCCTCCATTTAAGCTGAAAAATGTTTTTGGTATAACACTTACCCGAAAAACATTTTTAAACGGTTCTTGTGCCTAAAATGGTTAGTTTTCCATGCTCCGCAGCCTTGTCGTCAGAATGTGGAAAAAAATAATGTTGGATTTTTCGTACAAGTTGTGCGCTACATTGAAGGTGAAAGTATTTTGCCATAACTTTTATCTCGGAAAACATTTCTAATTGATTCTTGCGCCTAACGAAGCATTTTTCCACGGTCAACAGATTCCTCGAGTCCAAATGGGAAAAAAATGAAGTTAGATTTTTCGTACCAATTGTGCCCTCCATTTAAGCTGAAAAATCATTTATAAACGATTCTTGTGCCTAAAATTGGTTAGTTTTCCATGCTCCGCAGCCCTGTCGTCAGAATGTGGAAAAAAATAAAGCTCGATTTTTCATACAAGTTGTGCGATTCATTGAAGGTGAAAGTATTTTGCCATAACTCTTATATCAGAAAACATTTCGGATTTATTCTTCCGCCTAAAATGGCATTTTTCCAAGATCAACAGATTCCTCAAGTCTAAATAGGAAAAAAAATGAAGTCCGGTTTTTCGTACCAATTGTGCCCTCCATTGAAGCTGTAAAAATATTTTTGGCACAACACTTAGCCCGAAAAACATTTCTAAACGATTCTTGTGCCTGAAATGGTTAGTTTTCCATGCTCCGCAGCCCTGTCATCAAAATGTGGAAAAAAATAATGTTGGATTTTTCGTACAAGTTGTGCGCTACATTGAAGGTGAAAGTAATTTGCCGTAACTCTTATCTCGGAAAGCATTTCTTATTGATTCTTGCGCCTAATGTGGCATTTTTCCACGATCAACAGATTCCTCAAGTCCAAATGGGAAAAAAATAAAGACGGATTTTTCGAACCGATTTTGCCCTCCATTGAAGTTGAAAAATATTTTTAGCAACAATTAGCCCGAAAAACATTTCTAAACAATTCTTGTGCCTAAAATGGTTAGTCTTCCTTGCTCCACAGCCCTGTCTCGTCAGAATGTGGAAAAAAATAATGTTGGATTTTTCGTACAAGTTGTGCGCTACATTGAAGGTGAAAGTATTTTGCCATAACTTTTATCTCGGAAAATATTTCTGATTGATTCTTGCGCCTAAAGTGGAATTTTCCCCCGATCAACAGATTCCTCAAGTCCAAATGGGAAAAAAATGAAGTCAGGTTTTTCGTACCTATTGTGCCCTCCATTTAAGCAGAAAAATGTTTTTGGCATAACACTTAACCCGAAAAATATTTCTAAATGGTTCTTGTGCCTAAAATGTAACTCTTATATTGGAAAACATTTCTGATTGATTCTTGCGCCTAAAGTGGCATTTTTCCATGTTCAACAAATTCCTCAAGTCCGAATGGGAAAAAATGAAGTCGGATTTTTCGTACCAGTTGTGCCCTAAATTGAAGCTAAAAGTGTTTGTGGCATAACTCTTACCCTGAAAAATATTTCTATACGATTCTTGTTCAAAAAATGGTTTGTTTTCCATGCTCCACAGCTCCGTCATGTCAGAATGTGGAAAAAATGAAGTCGAATTTTTCGCACAAGTAGTGCCCTACATTGAACGTGAAAAGTGTTTTACCCATAACTCTTATCTCGGAAAACATTTCTTATTGATTCTTCCGCCTAAAGTGGCATTTTTCCATGCTCAATAGATTCCTCAAGTCTGAATGGGAAAAATGTTGAAGTCGGATATTTCGTAACAATTATGCGCTGCATTGATGCTTAAAAAGTGTTTTTGGCATAACTCTTAGCCCGAAAAACTTTTCTAAACGATTATTGTGCCTAAAATGGTTAGTTTTCCATGCTCCACAGCCCCGTCTTGTCAGAATGTGGAAAAAATGAAGTTGAATTTTTCGTACAAGTAGTGCCCTACATTGAAGGTGAAAAGTATTTTGCCTATAACTCTTATCTCATAAAACATTTCTGATTGATTCTTGCGCCTAAAGTGGCATTTTTCCATGCTCAAGATATTCCTCAAGACCAAAATGAGAGAAAAATGACGTTGGATTTTTCGTACCAATTGTGCCCTCTATTGAAGCTGAAAAGTGTTTTTGGCATAACTCTTAGCCCGAAAAACATTTCTAAACGATTCTTATGCCTAAAATGGTCAGTTTTCCATGGTCCACAGTCTCGTCTCGTCAGAATGTGGAAAAAATGAAGTTGGAGTTTTCGTACAAGTTGTGCGCTACATTGAAGGTGAAAAGTATTTTGCCTATCACTAGTGGAAAAAAGTTCAACCGCTGCGGTCAAAACCGGGCTAACCGCTCCGGTTTAGGCCGCATCGGTTGGACTCGCAACAGTCCCCAAATATTAACTGATCCGGTCCCAAAACCGGATCAGTTAATTATTTACCGCTGCGGTTTTGGGTATCAATGTAGCTCAACTTAGCATCCTAATAAAGAATCCTTTACAATGTCTATCAATGTAGCTCAACTTAGCATCCTAATAAAGAATGCTTTACAATGTCTATCAATGTAGCTCAACCAACGAACCAAACGTCCTCCTCAAGCTTGGAGTCTTTGACTGTGTACAAGAGAACAAACATAAATCACTTTTACAGCAAGTAAGGGGTGGACTCTGTTCAGATTTCTCCACATATTCAGTAAACAGTTTAATCAGTTAACTCCAACACAGAACAAACACAAGATCTAGTATGTTCCAACATCGTACCTCTAAGTGTCGCAATGGAGACTTCTTCCTGTTTTGCACAGGCTTTACAGCATCGGAAACTGAATCGGAAGCAGATCTCTCCTTCAAATGCAGCTGCTCTGAAGCCCGGAGATCATAAACATTTTTTCTACATGTTGATCTCGACACTCTAATCTGCAAAGTGAAGTAGGATACATTAACGATGTATGTATGTAACACACAAATGGATAATGGACACAAGTATACAGTTTTGACTAACCTCAAACTTGGCACATAGCTCTAGGTGTTGATAATGAATGACCTAAATGCAGAAAGTTCCTTCTCTTAAAGGAAGAATAATTGACGGAATGACACATCTCCCCAGCTTTGACAAATCCACCTTCAAGTTCTTTATATGAGAAAGCACAACACCATTAGACTTTAACTGGATTTCTATCTCTGGTATACTTTTGAAAGAAATTATGTTGTCATATTCATCACAACAGGCAACTGTCAATGGTGGGAAACAAGAACCTGCACTATAGGCAAGATATGGCTGGCATTAGCTGCTGTTATTGTGGTTGTAGATAAATCTAAGAAATTCACTCTTGGTTCAAAAAGTCTAGAGAAAGAAGCAGCTTCAGCAACAAAAGTAAAAACATCAAGAACGATACATCCACTCATAGAAAACAAATGATAAATTTGTATGGCTTTGTGTATTAAAGGCTTTAGGCATATGTGCATCAGAATAGGATGAGAATTAAAGCCTTATTTCCGCAAACTCCAGATCTTGCAAACTCTTCTCTTTCTCCCATTTCAGAGAAAGAAGAAAGAAAAGATTTCTTATATAGCACCCGAACAATGAAAAACTGAAAAGAATATATATCACTCCCTAGCTAATGTGTATAGATAACACTCAACCTTCCAGATCTAAGCAGTCTAATTCCATACAAAAATGCAGGAGTAAAAGCAACCTACTATCTTACTTAGAGGTAGATGAAAAGATAATACTCATCCTTCCGTATACAGGCAATCTAAATGCACCAAAAATGCACGTCCATATGCAACTTACGATCTTACTTAACCTACATCACACGAGGAAAACCAGTTTATCTATAAGTAGCTGCATAGCTGACTTAGGAAGCTACCATCTTTTGTACAAGTCAAAAAACTTAACTATAAGATTACGTCGAATAAACAAAATAGATTTTCCAGCTACATCTAAGCCACCTAAAAAGCAAGCTGACACAGATGTGGTCCAACTCAAAATCATACTAAAATTGGAGGACATGCTAAAAAGCCGAAAGCTTCTTGGGAGATTGTGTGCAGGGGGGTCTGAACAATAGGAGTATTATCAAACAAATGTAAAAATCCAAAGCCAGGAGAAATAACAACAAACAGTCTAGTACGCCTAATAAGCACATTGAGGCAAAGATGACAGATTACTTTATAAGAGAACTGCTGTTACCAGAAAAAATAACAAAAATATATAGAAGTAGAAGAAAATATGTCCACTAAAATCTCTCCTCGATCAGTGGCCATAAAAACGGAACTACAAAACAACAAACAAACATTTAAAGCGTACACACTAAAGCAGTGCGAAAAGATTCATACTCTCCTTTCCCTGCAGAGATCATTCAATCATCAATAGACTCGAAAGCCATAAAAAAAACAAAATCTATACAAAAGCCTATACCTCAACAATGGGAAAGTCAACACACTTCAGGCGCGCATTTCCTTCTCGCACTGCTTTTACAACTGAAAGAACAGTCAGAAGAAGTTAATCAACATCTTAAAATAGATAAAACACCTACACAACTAGTCAAGAAGAGAGGAAGAAAGTCTACGATGAGAACTATACGCTAACCAACTGAGCGGCAGGGCGATAAATCTTCACTGTCAGAGGCAGACTTTCTAGAGTAGATTTTTAAAATACTTATTAAGATATAATACTGGTCTTACTTAGAGATTTAGACGCAACCTTATCATCTTCAAAAGAAACGTGAAGATTCAGGACGAAGTCTGGGCCATTAGAAGAATGCATTCGTCATTGCGACTTCACCACCTTCAACTTCAGCTAAATTGATGCCATTGATCTACAAAAACCGAAGATCAGTAAATAACACCAGTAAGCACCTGGGAAACCTTGTAGATAACCAAAATATGAGCTTATTATGACCACCATGAAATAACTTAACCAGATGTCAATCCGTTCTTATAATGTGACATGAAGCAGCCACCAAGGACTGTGGCTTCTAATCTCAGCAGATAGATAGTAACTTGATAAAAGCACAATTACTAGTTGTCAGTACTCATTATCAACTAATGATATCTAAATTTAATAATAAAAGAAAGCTAGCGCTCCTTGTAGAACTGATTAGAGCTTCATATACAAGTCTTTGTTGAATCCTACAAGAAAGTAGGATTTTCTACTCACAAAACATCAAAGAAATGAAATAAATTTGGTGGACGACCTGGAAATCCGCCGATATTGTAGTCCTCCCGGTCTTGGATATCTCATCACACTACAAAGAAATGCTGCATGATATTAATCCAGCATATATTATCTAATACTAATTCAATCTCAGAGAATAGAAGCAACTAGGAGTAGAATCATAACACTTTTGGAAGTCAAGGAATAGTGAGAATGGATGTGCGTTTATAACAATTATCACATGGACAGTAATGCTAACAATGCAGGTGTTTGTTCAGCTAAAAGCCCAATAACGTGTATTCTCTCCTTCGATGGACCACCCAAATCAAATATTTTATCTTCAGCCTAGATAAGTGAAAATTCGAACATCATTCCTTGGCAGCTAAAATACAGACTCTAAGCTCAGTGATTACAAGAATGTGAGTGAAGGTTTCTAAATTAACACATTAACCAATAAACTCACTTTTATCTAGTTCTCCATAGAAATATCAGTAAGTACATATAACTAAATTAAGAATGACAGTTATGCTTCATTACCATTATTTGGAGAGTAGTCAAGATGCTATTTAAATTAACGCTAAAATTCTAGAGAAAGAGCAGCTTATAATCTAAAAGTACTATGCTAAAAAAAACCAACATGAAAGGATCAAAGCTCCTTTCATACTTATTCATACCTAGTAATTGATTAAAAGAGCATCAAGAGTAAAGAGACAGAGGAAATGTTTCAAGAAGCTTGATTCTTGGAGAAAAATGATTGTCAATCAATCTTCTACAGGACAACACTTTCTGAAGCCAGTCAAAGACCATACCTGAATTAAAAAATGAGCAACCACAAACAGAAAAACTTCTAGAAATTAAAAAATGAGCATAGACGACCTAAATTGTTCTTGTAAAAATAAAAAGCTCATTCATCTTAAAATATAAAAGAAAAATGAAGATTTTTGTGCTCATTTATTTCTCTAAGCTCCATCAATAATGAAAAAGTAGCAAATTAAAACAATATGATATAAAACCATACCTGAATATAAGGGAAATAAATATCCTTAAGCTTGCATGGAGTTGAAATATATCTGGGAGTTCTAACTTGGGCTCAAAACAATCTGCAATGCATTGGACAATAATTCAGGTCAGAATAAGACAGAACAATGATCAACATATCGAACATCTTCCTAAAGATCGGAATGCCAACGATATAAAAACCTATATTGTTGTGAGGTGTCTAGGCGATTTAGACCCAACTTATCCTCTCTTCTTCTCCTGTTGCTTTTCAATTTTCCGCTTTCCCAATCCAAAGCACTAAACAAACTACAACTTTAAACTATTAGAGCGAAAAATCCGATAACACTATCCTAAATTCCTAGTACATATCAACTTGTGAATTCGTATTCAACTAAATGGTACTTAATATCATTTTTTACAACAATATACCAACTTAAGTTGATGTCTTCCAACAGTTGAATTAAAAAAAAATCATTTCAAATTAAAATCTTATACTTCCATCATCAGAAATTGGTGATAATTTGAACTCACTTCAGCAATTTGTAGCCCTATTCTTGTACTAAAAACGAGACAAACTGAACCTAAATTATCCAAACAATTCATCATATATCTTAAAAAAAAGCAATTCAGACAGAGGAAATATCTATCTCCAATACTAACGATAAATTAACAAAAATAAGTATATAACTAATCAAATTTAACTGAAAGCAGCAAAATCAACACAAAACTATTCACCAATTCAGATGTCAGGACAATTAACACCCATAAACTACACTACCAAAAACTAACAAGTTATAACTAACCAATACCATACACATGGTGAAATTAGTAGCTGCACAAAGATTTACAACAACTTATGAGAAGGAAATTTTCTGCTCTCTGGGTTCTAAAGTGCTTGGCAGGAAAAATGCAGCAATTTAGAGCAATTTCAGGCAAGAAAAATGCAGCAATTTAGAGCAAACCCTGGAAAAACGCACATCAGATAACCAGATAATACGAATTAAATACACATCACAAACAACATAATTTACTTCAAACTTACTAATAATAAAAAACAATATATACATTACCCAATTCAAGCAAACAATCGATCCTTTACAATCAGGACCACAAAATAATAGGAAAAAACAATTCAAGTTCGACATAGAAACGACTACAAACAACTAACATCACATGAAAACCCTAACAACAAGTAGTAGGATAACAGCCAATCACCCTTATTCCAGTAATTCGAAAATTTCAAAAACCCTAATTCCAGTAATTCGAAAAAATAAAAAACCCTAAAAAAGAAACCCTAATTACAAACTAATTTAAAAACGAAATTACCAAGTTGAGCTAGCAGAGGTTGGTGGTTGGTGACCTGGGTTGTCTTGGCAAAGACGCGGCGACCTCCGACGGATCAAGAGCAGAAAAAACGCAGAAATCAGAAAGCAGAAATGAGGATTAATCAAGAGCAGAACTGATTACGATGAACATACCCTAAATTTTGGGGATTTTTGATTGAGTCACCGACGAATGAAGAAAAAACGCAAAAATGGAGGAAGAAGTTGATATTTTTAATTTTCTTTTTGTATTGGAGGTCGAAGTTGAAGTTATTGGTGGTGAGTATGAATGGATAGCAGAAGAAGATGAAATGAAGGTTGAGAGTGAGGTGAGGAGAGAAGAGGAAAGGTGATGTGGGTTACAAACCCTAGCCCGTGAGAGGAGAGGAAATGAGGGAGAGGAGATGGGTGCGAGAAAAGGGGGTGGTGTGAGAATTTCGCTCTAGAGGATTTCCAATTAAGGAAGCAGAGGGAGAAGAAATGAGAATTGGTGCGAGGGAAAACGCGGGTTAGTCAAAATAAAATTGGGCAATATTAACCACTGCGGTTAATAAAACCGGAGCGATTAACCGAAAACCGCAGCGGTTTTCTTTTAACCGATCTGGTTCTCTTACGGACCGCAGCGGTTGTGTTCCCATGTATCCCACCCAAAATTTCGAGGATTTACCGATTCGGTTCTCTCAAGGACCGCAGCGGTTGTGTTGTGGCACTTTTCCATGCTCAAGAGATTCCTCAAGACTTAATGAGAGAAAATGAAGTTGGATTTTTCGTACCAATTGTGCCCTCTATTGAAGCTGAAAAGTGTTTTTGGCATAACTCTTAGCCCGAAAAACATTTCAAAACGATTCTTGTGCCTAAAATGGTCAGTTTGCCATGGTCCACAGTCTCGTCTCGTAAGAATGTGGAAAAAAATGAAGTTGGAGTTTTCGTACAAGTTGTGCGCTACATTGAAGGTGAAAAGTATTTTGCCCATAACTATTATTGAAAAACATTTCTGATTGATTCTTGCGCCTAAAGTGGCATTTTCCATGATCAACAGATTCCTCAAGTCCAAATGGGAGAAAAATGAAGTCGAATTTTCGCACCAATTGAGCCCTCCATTGAAGCTGAAAAGAGTTTTTGGCGTAACTCTTAGCCCGAAAAAAATTTATAAACGATTCTTGTGCCTAAAATGGTTAGCTTTCCATGCTCCAAAGCTCCGTCACGTCAGAATGTGGAAAAAATAAAGTTGGATTTTTTGTACAAGTTCTGCCCGACATTGAATGCGAAAAGTATTTTGGCCATAACTCCTATCTTGGAAAAAATTTCTCATTGATTCTTGCACTTAAAATGGCATTTTTCCATGTTCAAGAGATTCCTCAAGTCTGAATGGGAAAAAATGAAGTGGGATTTTTGGTACCAGTTGTGCCCTGAATTGAAGGTGAAAAGCGTTGTGGCATAAGTCTTACCCCGAAAAATATTTCTAAACGATTCTTGTGCCTAAAATTGTTAGTTTTTCATGCTCAACTGCTCTATCATGTCAGAATGTGGAAAAAATGAAGTTAGAGTTTTCGTACAAGTAGTGCCCTACATTGAACGTGAAAAGAATTTTGCCCATAACTCTTTATCTCAGAAAACATTTCTGATTGATTCTTGCGCCTAAAGTGGAATTTTTCCATGCTCAAGAGATTCCTCAAGACCAAATGAGAGAAAAAAGAAGTTGGATTTTTCGTACCAATTGTGCCCTCTATTGAAGCTGAAAAGTGTTTTTGGCATAACTCTTAGCCCGAAAAACATTTCTAAACGATTCTTGTGCCTAAAATGGTTAGTTTGCCATGGTCCACAATCTCGTCTCGTCAGAATGTAGAAAAAAATGAAGTTGGAGTTTTCGTACAAGTTGTGCGCTACATTGAAGGTGAAAAGTATTTGGCCCATAATTCTTATATTGGAAAACATTTCTGATTGATTCTTGCGCCTAAAGTGGCATTTTCCATGATCAATTGATTCCTCAAGTCCAAATGGGAGAAAAATGAAGTCGAATTTTTCGCACCAATTAAGCCCTCCATTGAAGCTGAAAAGAGTTTTTGGCGTAACTCTTAGCCCGATAAAAATTTATAAACGATTCTTGTGCCTAAAATGGTTAGCTTTCCATGCTCCAAAGCTCCGTCACGTCAGAATGTGGAAAAAATAAAGTGGGATTTTTCGTAAAAGTTGTGCCCGACATTGAATGTGAAAAGTATTTTGGCCATAACTCTTATCTTGGAAAACATTTCTCATTGATTCTTGCGCCTCAAGTATTTTGCCCACAACTCTTATCTCGGAAAACATTTATTATTAATTCTTGCGCCTAAAGTAACATTTTTCCATGCTCAAGAGATTCCTCAAAACCAAATGAGAGAAAAATGAAGTTGGATTTTTCGTACCAATTGTGCCCTCTATTGAAGCTGAAAAGTATTTTTGGCATAACTCTTAGCCCGAAAAACATTTCTAAACGATTCTTATGCCTAAAATGGTCAGTTTTCCATGGTCCACAGTCTCGTCCCGTCAGATGGTGGTTAAAATGAAGTTGGAGTTTTCGTACAAGTTGTGCACTACATTGAAGGTGAAATGTATTTTGCCCATAATTCTTATATTGTACAACATTTCTGATTGATTCTTGCGCCTAAAGTGGCATATTTCCATGATCAACAGATTCCTCAAGTCCAAATGGGAGAAAAATAAAGTCGGATTTTTTGCACCAATTAAGCCCTCCATTGAAGCTGAAAAGTGTTTTTGGCGTAACTCTTAGCCCGAAAAATATTTATAAACGATTCTTGTGCCTAAAATGGTTAGTTTTCCATGCTCCAAAGCTCCGTTAAGTCAGAATGTGGAAAAAATAAAGTGGGATTTTTCGTACAAGTTGTACCCGACATTGAATGTGATGTATTTTCGCCATAACTCTTATCTTGGAAAACATTTCTCATTGATTCTTGCGCCTAAAATGACATTTTTCCATGTTCAAGAGATTCCTCAAGTCTGAGTGGGAAAAAAATGAAGTGGGATTTTTGGTACCAGTTGTGCCCTTAATTGAAGCTGAAAAGCGATTGTGGCATAACTCTTACCCTGAAAAATATTTCTAAACGATTCTTGTGCCTAAAATTGTTAGTTTTCCATGCTCCACAGCTTTATCACATCAGAATGTGGAAAAAATGAAGTTGGATTTTTCGTTCAAGTAGTGCCCTACGTTGAACGTGAAAAGTATTTTTCCCATAACTCTTATCTCGGAAAACATTTCTGATTGATTCTTGCGCCTAAAGTGGCATTTTTCCATGATCAACAGATTCCTCAAGTCCGAATGGGAAAAAATGAAGTCGGATTTTTCGTACCGGTTGTGCCCTGAATTGAATCTGAAAAGCGTTTGTGGCATAACTCTTACCATGAAAAATATTTCTATACGATTCTTGTTCCAAAAATGGTTTGTTCTCCATGCTCCACAGCTCCGTGATGTCAGAATGTGGAAAAAATGAAGTTGAATTTTTCGTACAAGTAGTGCCCTACATTGAACGTGAAAAGCATTTTACCCATAACTCTTATCTCGGAAAACATTTCTTATTGATTCTTCCGCCTAAAGTGGCATTTTTCCATGCTCAATAGACTCCTTAAGTCCGAATGGGAAAAAAATGAAGTCGGATTTTTCTTAACAATTATGCGCCGCAATGATGCTTAAAAAGTGTTTTTGGCATAACTCTTAGCCCGAAAAACATTTCTAAACGATTCTTGTACCTAAAATGGTTAGTTTTCTATGCTCCATAACACCGTCTTGTCATAATGTGGAAAAAATAAAGTTAAATTTTTCGTACAAGTAGTGCCCTACATTGAACGTGAAAAGTATTTTGCCCATAACTCTTATCTCGGAAAACATTTATGATTAATTCTTGCGCCTAAAGTGGCATTTTTCCATGCTCAAGAGATTCCTCAAAACCAAATGAGAGAAAAATGAAGTTGGATTTTTCGTACCAATTGTGCCCTCTATTGAAGCTGAAAAGTATTTTTGGCATAACTCTTAGCCCGAAAAACATTTCTAAACGATTCTTATGCCTAAAATGGTCAGTTTTCCATGGTCCACAGTCTCGTCCCGTCAGATGGTGGTTAAAATGAAGTTGGAGTTTTCGTACAAGTTGTGCACTACATTGAAGGTGAAATGTATTTTGCCCATAACTCTTATATTGGACAACATTTCTGATTGATTCTTGCGCCTAAAGTGGCATATTTCCATGATCAACAGATTCCTCAAGTCCAAATGGGAGAAAAATGAAGTCGGATTTTTTGCACCAATTAAGCCCTCCATTGAAGCTGAAAAGTGTTTTTGTCGTAACTTTTAGCCCGAAAAATATTTATAAACGATTCTTGTGCCTAAAATGGTTAGTTTTCCATGCTCCAAAGCTCCGTTACGTCAGAATGTGGAAAAAATAAAGTGGTATTTTTCGTACAAGTTGTGCCCAACATTGAATGTGATGTATTTTGGCCATAACTCTTATCTTGGAAAACATTTCTCATTGATTCTTGCGCCTAAAATGGAATTTTTCCATGTTCAAGAGATTCCTCAAGTCTGAATTGGAAAAAAATAAAATGGGATTTTTGGTACCTGTTGTGCCCTAAATTGAAGCTGAAAAGCGATTGTGGCATATCTCTTACCCTGAAAAATATTTCTAAACGATTCTTGTGCCTAAAATTGTTAGTTTTCCATGCTCCACAACTCTATCACGTCAGAATGTGGAAAAAATTAAGTTGGATATTTCGTACAAGTAGTGCCCTACATTGAACGTGAAAAGCATTTTACCCATAACTCTTATCTCATAAAACATTTCCTATTGATTCTTCCGCTTAAAGTGGCATTTTTCCATGCTCAATAGATTCCTCAAGTCCGAATGGGAAAAAAATGAAGTCGGATTTTTCGTAACAATTATGCGCCGCATTGATGCTTAAAAAGTGTTTTTGGCATAACTCTTAGCCCGAAAAACATTTCTAAATGATTCTTGTGCCTAAAATGGTTAGTTTACCATGCTCCACAGCCCCGTCTTGTCAGAATGTGGAAAAAATGAAGTTGAATTTTTCTTACAAGTAGTGCCCTACATTGATCGTGAAAAGTATTGTTCCCATAACTCTTATCTCGGAAAACATTTATGATTGATTCTTGCGCCTAAAGTGGCATTTTTCCACGCTCAAGGGATTCCTCAAGACCAAATGAGAGAAAAATGAAGTTGGATTTTTCGTACGAATTGTGCCCTCTATTGAAGCTGAAAAGTGTTTTTAGCATAACTCTTAGCCCGAAAAACATTTTGAAACGATTCTTTTGCTTAAAATGGGCAGTTTTCCATGGTCCACAGTCTCGTCTCGTTAGATGGTGGAAAAAATGAAGTTGGAGTTTTCGTACAAGTTGTGCGCTACATTGAAGGTGAAAAGTATTTTGCCCATAACTCTTATACTGGAAAACATTTCTGATTGATTCTTGCGCCTAAAGTGGCATTTTTCCATGATCAACAGATTCCTCAAGTCCAAATGGGAGAAAAATGAAGTCGGGTTTTTCGCACCAATTGAGCCCTCTATTGAAGCTGAAAAGTGTTTTTGGCGCATCTCTTAGCCCGAAAAACATTTATAAACGATTCGTTGCCTAAAATGGTTAGTTTTCCATGCTCCAAAGCTCCGTCACGCCAGAATGTGGAAAAAATAAAGTGGGATTTTTCGTACAAGTTATGCCCGACATTGAATGTGAAAAGTACTTTGGCCATAACTCATATCTTGGAAAACAATTCTCATTGATTCTTGCTCCTACAATGGCATTTTTCCATGTTCAAGAGATTCCTCAAGTCTGAATGGAAAAAAAATGAAGTGGAATTTTTGGTACCAGTTGTGCCCTGAATTGAAGCTGAAAAGCGATTGTGGCATAACTCTTACCCTGAAAAATATTTCTAAACGATTCTTGTGTCTAAAATTGTTAGTTTTCCATGATCCACAGCTTTATCACGTCAGAATGTGGAAAAAATGAAGTTGGATTTTTCGTTCAAGTACGTTGAACTTGAAAAGTATTTTTCCCATAACTCTTATCTCGGAAAACATTTCTGATTGATTCTTGCGCCTAAAGTGGCATTTTTCCATGATCAACAGATTCCTCAAGTCCGAATGGGAAAAAATGAAGTCGGATTTTTCGTACCGGTTGTGCCCTGAATTGAATCTGAAAAGCGTTTGTGGCATAACTCTTACCATGAAAAATATTTCTATACGATTCTTGTTCCAAAAATGGTTTGTTTTCCATGCTCCACAACTCCGTGATGTCAGAATGTGGAAAAAATGAAGTTGAATTTTTCTTACAAGTAGTGCCCTACATTGAACGTGAAAAGCATTTTACCCATAACTCTTATCTCGGAAAACATTTCTTATTGATTCTTCCGCCTAAAGTGGCATTATTCCATGCTCAATAGACTCCTCAAGTCCGAATGGGAAAAAAATGAAGTCGGATTTTTCGTAACAATTATGCGCCGCATTGATGTTTAAAAAGTGTTTTTGGCATAACTCTTAGCCCGAAAAACATTTCTAAACGATTCTTGTGCCTAAAATGGTTAGTTTTCTATGCTCCATAACACCGTCTTGTCAGAATGTGGAAAAAATAAAGTTAAATTTTTCGTACAAGTAGTGCCCTACATTGAATGTGAAAAGTATTTTGCCCATAACTCTTATCTCGGAAAACATTTATTATTAATTCTTGCGCCTAAAGTAACATTTTTCCATGCTCAAGAGATTCCTCAAAACCAAATGAGAGAAAAATGAAGTTGGATTTTTCGTACCAATTGTGCCCTCTATTGAAGCTGAAAAGTATTTTTGGCATAACTCTTAGCCCGAAAAACATTTCTAAACGATTCTTATGCCTAAAATGGTCAGTTTTCCATGGTCCACAGTCTCGTCCCGTCAGATGGTGGATAAAATGAAGTTGGAGTTTTCGTACAAGTTGTGCACTACATTGAAGGTGAAATGTATTTTGCCCATAACTCTTATATTGGACAACATTTCTGATTGATTCTTGCGCCTAAAGTGGCATATTTCCATGATCAATAGATTCCTCAAGTCCAAATGGGGGAAAAATGAAGTCGGATTTTTTGCACCAATTAAGCCCTCCATTGAAGCTGAAAAGTGTTTTTGGCGTAGCTCTTAGCCCGAAAAATATTTATAAACGATTCTTGTGCCTAAAATGGTTAGTTTTCCATGCTCCAAAGCTCCGTCACGTCAGAATGTGGAAAAAATAAAGTGGGATTTTTCGTACAAGTTGTGCCCGACATTGAATGTGAAGTATTTTGGCCAAAACTCTTATCTTGGAAAACATTTTTCATTGATTCTTGAGCCTAAAATGACATTTTTCCATGTTCAAGAGATTCCTCAAGTCTGAATAGGAAAAAAATGAAGTGGGATTTTTGGTACCAGTTGTGCCCTAAATTGAAGCTGAAAAGCGATTGTGGCATAACTGTTACCGTGAAAAATATTTCTAAACGATTCTTGTGCCTAAAATTGTTAGTTTTCCATGCTCCACAACTCAATCACGTCAGAATGTGGAAAAAATTAAGTTGGATTTTTCGTACAAGTAGTGCCCTACATTGAACAAGAAAAGTATTTTGCCCATAACTATTATCTCGGAAACATTTCTGATTGATTCTTGCGCCTAAAGTGGCATTTTTCCATGTTCAATAGATTCCTCAAGTCGGAATGGGAAAAAATAAAGTCAGATTTTTCGTACCAGTTGTGCCCTGAATTGATGCTGAAAAGCGTTTGTGGCACAACTCTTACCCTGAAAAATATTTCTATACAATTCTTGTTCCAAAAATGGTTTGTTTTCCATGCTCCACAGCTCCGTTATGTCGAAATGTGGAAAAAATGAAGTTGAATTTTTCGTACAAGTAGTGCCCTACATTGAACGTGAAAAGTATTTTACCCATAACTCTTATCTCGGAAAATATTTCTTATTGATACTTCCGCCTAAATTGGCATTTTTCCATGCTCAATAGATTCCTCAAGTCCGAATGGGAAAAAAATGAAGTCGGATTTTTCGTAACAATTATGCGCCGATTTGATGCTTAAAAAATGTTTTTGGCATAACTCTTAGCCCGAAAAACATTTCTAAACGATTCTTGTGCCTAAAATGGTTAGTTTTCCATGCTCCACAACCCCGTCTTTTCAGAATGTGGAAAAAATGAAGTTGGATTTTTCGTACAAGTAGTGCCCTACATTGAACGTGAAAAGTATTTTGCCCATAACTCTTATCTCGGAAAACATTTCTGATTGATTCTTGCGCCTAAAGTGGCATTTTTCCATGCTCAAGAGATTCCTCAAGACCAAATGGGAAAAAAATGAAGTTGGATTTTTCGTACCAATTGTGCCCCCTATTGAAGCTGAAAAGTGTTTTTGGCATAACTCTTAGCCCGAAAAACATTTCTAAACGATTCTTATGCCTAAAATGGTCGGGTTTTCCATGGTCCAAGTCTCGTCCCGTCGGATGGTGGATAAAATGAAGTTGGAGTTTTCGTACAAGTTGTGCTCTACATTGAAGGTGAAATGTATTTTGCCCATAACTCTTATATTGGACAACATTTCTGATTGATTCTTGCGCCTAAAGTGGCATATTTCCATGATCAACAGATTCCTCAAGTCCAAATGGGGGAAAAATGAAGTCGGATTTTTTGCACCAATTAAGCCCTCCATTGAAGCTGAAAAGTGTTTTTGGCGTAGCTCTTAGCCAGAAAAATATTTATAAACGATTCTTGTGCCAAAAATGGTTAGTTTTCCATGCTCCAAAGCTCCGTCACGTCAGAATGTGGAAAAAATAAAGTGGGATTTTTCGTACAAGTTGTGCCCGACATTGAATGTGAAGTATTTTGGCCAAAACTCTTATCTTGGAAAACATTTTTCATTGATTCTTGAGCCTAAAATGACATTTTTCCATGTTCAAGAAATTCCTCAAGTCTGAATAGGTAAAAAATGAAGTGGGATTTTTGGTACCAGTTGTGCCCTAAATTGAAGCTGAAAAGCGATTGTGGCATAACTGTTACCGTGAAAAATATTTCTAAACGATTCTTGTGCCTAAAATTGTTAGTTTTCCATGCTCCACAACTCAATCACGTCGAATGTGGAAAAAATTAAGTTGGATTTTTTGTACAAGTGCTACCTTCATTGAAAAAGAAAAGTGTTTTGCCTTTAATTATTTTCTCGGAAACATTTCGATTTGATTCTTCCTAAATGTTTTTTTCCCAATAGTTATGTTTTTTTCGATAATGTGGAAAAAATGAAGTTGAATTTTTCGTACAAGTAGTGCCCTACATTGAACGTGAAAAGTATTTTACCCATAACTCTTATCTCGGAAAATATTTCTTATTGATACTTCCGCCTAAATTGGCATTTTTCCATGCTCAATAGATTCCTCAAGTCCGAATGGGAAAAAAATGAAGTCGGATTTTTCGTAACAATTATGCGCCGATTTGATGCTTAAAAAATGTTTTTGGCATAACTCTTAGCCCGAAAAACATTTCTAAACGATTCTTGTGCCTAAAATGGTTAGTTTTCCATGCTCCACAACCCCGTCTTTTCAGAATGTGGAAAAAATGAAGTTGGATTTTTCGTACAAGTAGTGCCCTACATTGAACGTGAAAAGTATTTTACCCATAACTCTTATCTCGGAAAATATTTCTTATTGATACTTCCGCCTAAATTGGCATTTTTCCATGCTCAATAGATTCCTCAAGTCCGAATGGGAAAAAAATGAAGTTGGATTTTTCGTACCAATTGTGCCCCCTATTGAAGCTGAAAAGTGTTTTTGGCATAACTCTTAGCCCGAAAAACATTTCTAAACGATTCTTATGCCTAAAATGGTCAGTTTTCCATGGTTCATAGTCTCGTCCCGTCAGATGGTGGATAAAATGAAGTTGGAGTTTTCGTACAAGTTGTGCGCTACATTGAAGGTGAAATGTATTTTGCCCATAACTCTTATATTGGACAACATTTCTGATTGATTCTTGCGCCTAAAGTGGCATATTTCCATGATCAATAGATTCCTCAAGTCCAAATGGGGGAAAAATGAAGTCGGATTTTTTGCACCAATTAAGCCCTCCATTGAAGCTGAAAAGTGTTTTTGGCGTAGCTCTTAGCTAGAAAAATATTTATAAACGATTCTTGTGCCAAAAATGGTTAGTTTTCCATGCTCCAAAGCTCCGTCACGTCAGAATGTGGAAAAAATAAAGTGGGATTTTTCGTACAAGTTGTGCCCGACATTGAATGTGAAGTATTTTGGCCAAAACTCTTATCTTGGAAAACATTTTTCATTGATTCTTGAGCCTAAAATAACATTTTTCCATGTTCAAGAAATTCCTCAAGTCTGAATAGGTAAAAAATGAAGTGGGATTTTTGGTACCAGTTGTGCCCTAAATTGAAGCTGAAAAGCGATTGTGGCATAACTGTTACCGTGAAAAATATTTCTAAACGATTCTTGTGCCAAAAATTGTTAGTTTTCCATGATCCACAACTCAATCACGTCAGAATGTGGAAAAAATTAAGTTGGATTTTTCTTACAAGTAGTGCCCTACATTGAACAAGAAAAGTATTTTGCCCATAACTATTATCTCGGAAACATTTCTGATTGATTCTTGCGCCTAAAGTGGCATTTTTCCATGTTCAATAGATTCCTCAAGTACGAATGGGAAAAATTAAAGTCAGATTTTTCGTACCAGTTGTGCCCTGAATTGATGCTGAAAAGCGTTTGTGGCACAACTCTTACCCTGAAAAATATTTCTATACAATTCTTGTTCCAAAAATGGTTTGGTTTCCATGCTCCACAGCTCCGTTATGTCAGAATGTGGAAAAAATGAAGTTGAATTTTTCGTACAAGTAGTGCCCTACATTGAACGTGAAAAGTATTTTACCCATAACTCTTATCTCGGAAAATATTTCTTATTGATACTTCCGCCTAAATTGGCATTTTTCCATGCTCAATAGATTCCTCAAGTCCGAATGGGAAAAAAATGAAGTTGGATTTTTCGTACCAATTGTGCCCCCTATTGAAGCTGAAAAGTGTTTTTGGCATAACTCTTAGCCCGAAAAACATTTCTAAACGATTCTTATGCCTAAAATGGTCAGTTTTCCATGGTTCATAGTCTCGTCCCGTCAGATGGTGGATAAAATGAAGTTGGAGTTTTCGTACAAGTTGTGCGCTACATTGAAGGTGAAATGTATTTTGCCCATAACTCTTATATTGGACAACATTTCTGATTGATTCTTGCGCCTAAAGTGGCATATTTCCATGATCAACAGATTCCTCAAGTCCAAATGGGGGAAAAATGAAGTCGGATTTTTTGCACCAATTAAGCCCTCCATTGAAGCTGAAAAGTGTTTTTGGCGTAGCTCTTAGCCAGAAAAATATTTATAAACGATTCTTGTGCCAAAAATGGTTAGTTTTCCATGCTCCAAAGCTCCGTCACGTCAGAATGTGGAAAAAATAAAGTGGGATTCTTCGTACAAGTTGTGCCCGACATTGAATGTGAAGTATTTTGGCCAAAACTCTTATCTTGGAAAACATTTTTCATTGATTCTTGAGCCTAAAATGGCATTTTTCCATGTTCAAGAAATTCCTCAAGTCTGAATAGGTAAAAAATGAAGTGGGATTTTTGGTACCAGTTGTGCCCTAAATTGAAGCTGAAAAGCGATTGTGGCATAACTGTTACCGTGAAAAATATTTCTAAACGATTCTTGTGCCTAAAATTGTTAGTTTTCCATGCTCCACAACTCAATCACGTCAGAATGTGGAAAAAATTAAGTTGGATTTTTCGTACAAGTAGTGCCCTACATTGAACAAGAAAAGTATTTTGCCCATAACTATTATCTCGGAAACATTTCTGATTGATTCTTGCGCCTAAAGTGGCATTTTTCCATGTTCAATAGATTCCTCAAGTACGAATGGGAAAAATTAAAGTCAGATTTTTCGTACCAGTTGTGCCCTGAATTGATGCTGAAAAGCGTTTGTGGCACAACTCTTACCCTGAAAAATATTTCTATACAATTCTTGTTCCAAAAATGGTTTGGTTTCCATGCTCCACAGCTCCGTTATGTCAGAATGTGGAAAAAATGAAGTTGAATTTTTCGTACAAGTAGTGCCCTACATTGAACGTGAAAAGTATTTTACCCATAACTCTTATCTCGGAAAATATTTCTTATTGATACTTCCGCCTAAATTGGCATTTTTCCATGCTCAATAGATTCCTCAAGTCCGAATGGGAAAAAAATGAAGTCGGATTTTTCGTAACAATTATGCGCCGCATTGATGCTTAAAAAATGTTTTTGGCATAACTCTTAGCCCGAAAAACATTTCTAAACGATTCTTGTGCCTAAAATGGTTAGTTTTCCGTGCTCCACAGCCCCGTCTTTTCAGAATGTGGAAAAAATGAAGTTGGATTTTTCGTACAAGTAGTGCCCTACATTGAACGTGAAAAGTATTTTGCCCATAACTCTTATCTCGGAAAACATTTCTGATTAATTCTTGCGCCTAAAGTGGCATTTTTCCATGCTCAAGAGATTCCTCAAGACCAAATGAGAGAAAAATGAAGTTGGATTTTTCGTACCAATTGTGCCCCCTATTGAAGCTGAAAAGTGTTTTTGGCATAACTCTTAGCCCGAAAAACATTTCTAAACGATTCTTATGCCTAAAATGGTCAGTTTTCCATGGTTCACAGTCTCGTCCCGTCAGATGGTGGATAAAATGAAGTTGGAGTTTTCGTACAAGTTGTGCGCTACATTGAAGGTGAAATGTATTTTGCCCATAACTCTTATATTGGACAACATTTCTGATTGATTCTTGCGCCTAAAGTGGCATATTTCCATGATCAACAGATTCCTCAAGTCCAAATGGGGGAAAAATAAAGTCGGATTTTTTGCACCAATTAAGCCCTCCATTGAAGCTGAAAAATGTTTTTGGCGTAGCTCTTAGCCCGAAAAATATTTATAAACGATTCTTGTGCCAAAAATGGTTAGTTTTCCATGCTCCAAAGCTCCGTCACGTCAGAATGTGGAAAAAATAAAGTGGGATTTTTCGTACAAGTTGTGCCCGACATTGAATGTGAAGTATTTTGGCCAAAACTCTTATCTTGGAAAACATTTTTCATTGATTCTTGAGCCTAAAATGGCATTTTTCCATGTTCAAGAAATTCCTCAAGTCTGAATAGGTAAAAAATGAAGTGGGATTTTTGGTACCAGTTGTGCCCTAAATTGAAGCTGAAAAGCGATTGTGGCATAACTGTTACCGTGAAAAATATTTCTAAACGATTCTTGTGCCTAAAATTGTTAGTTTTCCATGCTCCACAACTCAATCACGTCATAATGTGGAAAAAATTAAGTTGGATTTTTCGTACAAGTAGTGCCCTACATTGAACAAGAAAAGTATTTTGCCCATAACTATTTTCTCGGAAACATTTCTGATTGATTCTTGCGCCTAAAGTGGCATTTTTCCATGTTCAATAGATTCTTCAAGTACGAATGGGAAAAATTAAAGTCAGATTTTTCGTACCAGTTGTGCCCTGAATTGATGCTGAAAAGCGTTTGTGGCACAACTCTTACCCTGAAAAATATTTCTATACAATTCTTGTTCCAAAAATGGTTTGGTTTCCATGCTCCACAGCTCCGTTATGTCAGAATGTGGAAAAAATGAAGTTGAATTTTTCGTACAAGTAGTGCCCTACATTGAACGTGAAAAGTATTTTACCCATAACTCTTATCTCGGAAAATATTTTTATTGATACTGCTATGAAATTAAAAAAATTAAAATATTTTTTTCGTACAAGTAGTGCCCTACATTGAACGTGAAAAGTATTTTACCCATAACTCTTATCTCGGAAAATATTTCTTATTGATACTTCCGCCTAAATTGGCATTTTTCCATGCTCAATAGATTCCTCAAGTCCGAATGGGAAAAAAATGAAGTCGGATTTTTCGTAACAATTATGCGCCGCATTGATGCTTAAAAAATGTTTTTGGCATAACTCTTAGCCCGAAAAACATTTCTAAACGATTCTTGTGCCTAAAATGGTTAGTTTTCCATGCACCACAGCCCCGTCTTTTCAGAATGTGGAAAAAAGGAAGTTGGATTTTTCGTACAAGTAGTGCCCTACATTGAACGTGAAAAGTATTTTGCCCATAACTCTTATCTCGGAAAACATTTCTGATTAATTCTTGCGCCTAAAGTGGCATTTTTCCATGCTCAAGAGATTCCTCAAGACCAAATGAGAGAAAAATGAAGTTGGATTTTTCGTACCAATTGTGCCCCCTATTGAAGCTGAAAAGTGTTTTTGGCATAACTCTTAGCCCGAAAAACATTTCTAAACGATTCTTATGCCTAAAATGGTCAGTTTTCCATGGTTCACAGTCTCGTCCCGTCAGATGGTGGATAAAATGAAGTTGGAGTTTTCGTACAAGTTGTGCGCTACATTGAAGGTGAAATGTATTTTTCCCATAACTCTTATATTGGACAACATTTCTGATTGATTCTTGCGCCTAAAGTGGCATATTTCCATGATCAACAGATTCCTCAAGTCCAAATGGGGGAAAAATGAAGTCGGATTTTTTGCACCAATTAAGCCCTCCATTGAAGCTGAAAATTGTTTTTGGCGTAGCTCTTAGCCCGAAAAATATTTATAAACGATTCTTGTGCCAAAAATGGTTAGTTTTCCATGCTCCAAAGCTCCGTCACGTCAGAATGTGGAAAAAATAAAGTGGGATTTTTCGTACAAGTTGTACCCGACATTGAATGTGAAGTATTTTGGCCATAACTCTTATCTTGGAAAACATTTCTCATTGATTCTTGCGCCTAAAATGGCATTTTTCCATGTTCAAGAGATTCCTCAAGTCTGAAAAGGAAAAAAATGAAGTGGGATTTTTGGTACCAGTTGTGCCCTAAATTGAAGCTGAAAAGCGATTGTGGCATAACTGTTACCGTGAAAAATATTTCTAAACGATTCTTGTGCCTAAAATTGTTAGTTTTCCATGCTCCACAACTCTATCACGTCTGAATGTGGAAAAAATTAAGTTGGATTTTTCGTACAAGTAGTGCCCTACATTTAACAAGAAAAGTATTCTGCCCATAACTCTTATCTCGGAAAACATTTCTGATTGATTCTTGCGCCTAAAGTGGCATTTTTCCATGTTCAACAGATTCCTCAAGTCTGAATAGGAAAAAAATGAAGTGGGATTTTTGGTACCAGTTGTGCCCTAAATTGAAACTGAAAAGTGTTTTTGACATAACTCTTAGCCCGAAAAACATTTCTAAACGATTCTTATGCCTAAAATTGTTAGTTTTCCATGCTCCACAACTCAATCACGTCAGAATGTGGAAAAAATTAAGTTGGATTTTTCGTACAAGTTGTGCGCTACATTGAAGGTGAAAAGTATTTTGCCCATAACTCTTATATTGGAAAACAGTTCTGATTGATTCTTGCGCCTAAAGTGGCATTTTTCCATGATCAACAGATTCCTCAAGTCCAAATGGGAGAAAAATGAAGTCGTATCTTTCGCACCAATTGAGCCCTCCATTGAAGTTGAAAAGTGTTTTTGGCGCTAATTCTTAGCCCGAAAAACATTTATAAACGATTCTTGTGCCTAAAATGGTTAGTTTTCCATGCTCCATAGCTCTGTCACGCCAGAATGTGGAAAAAAATATTGTGGGATATTTTGTACAAGTTGTGCCCGACATCAAATTATTTTTGAACTTGATTATATGAGGTATAATGTAACTATTGTGTAGATTTTTAGGCTTATTTTTTTTGTTGGTTGAATTTGGGGAACGAAAAGGTCATTTTAGGCCTACATGGCAGTGATGGAGTACAGTGGGGGGTGGCAGTAGTGGGGGTGGTGGTGGGACTTTGTTACAAATGTGGAGAGTGAGGTCACATGGCAATGGAATGCTCTCTACATTTGTAACAATTCCCACCATCTCCGCCGCTACCTGCTGATGGGCATTCCATTGCCATGTGACCTGATTCTCGGGTCATTTTTGGCCTATTTTGGTCGATTCGCGTCCGATTCGTACTTATCGAGTCATTTAACCCCAAATTATTTTTGAACTTGATTATATGAGGTATAATGTAACTATTATGTAGATTTTTAGGCTTATTTTTGTTGTTGGTTGAATTTAGGGAACGAAAAGGTCATTTTAGGCCAACATGGCAATGATGGAGTGTAGTGGGGGGCAGTAGTGGGGGTGGTGGTGGGACTTTGTTTCAAATGTGGAGAGTGAGGTCACATGGCAATGGAATGCTCTCCACATTTGTTAAAATTCCCACCATCTCCGCTGCTACCAGCTGATGGGCATTCCATTGCCATGTGACATGATTATCGGGTCATTTTAGGCCTATTTTGGTCGATTCGCGTCCGATTCGTACTTATCGAGTCATTTAACCCCAAATTCTTTTTGAACATGATTATATGAGGTATAATGTAACAATTGTGTAGATTTTTAGGCTTATTTTTGTTGTTGGTTGAATTTGGGGAACGAAAAGGTCATTTTAGGCCTACATGGCAATGATGGAGTGAAGTGGGGGGGGGGGCAGTAGTGGGGGTGGTGGTGGGACTTTGTTACAAATGTGGAGAGTGAGGTCACATGGAAATGGAATTCTCTCCACATTTGTAACAATTCCCACCATCTCCGCCGCTACCAGCTGATGGGCATTCCATTGCCATGTGACCTGATTCTCGGGTCATTTTAGTCCTATTTTGGTCGATTCGCGTCCGATTCGTACTTATCGAGTCAATTAACCCCAAATTCTTTTTGAACTTGATTATGTAAGGTATAATGTAACTATTGTGTAGATTTTTAGGCTTATTTTGGTTGTTGGTTGAATTTGGGGAACGAAAAGGTCATTTTAGGCTTACAAGGCAATGATGGAGTGCAGTGGGGGGCAGTAGTGGGGGTGGTGGTGGGACTTTGTTACAAATGTGGAGAGTGAGGTCACATGGAAATAAAATGCCCTCCACATTTGTATTCTACCATCTCCGTACCGTGATGGATGCTTGGTTTTGTTTTGTGGTGTCTGTTCCCCAAATTTTTGAACATGATTATTGGGTATAATGTAACTTTGTGATTTAGGTTATTTTTGTTGTTGTTGATTTGAGTGGGGTAAATAAATGCCCTCCACATTTGTAACAATTTCCACCATCTCCGCCGCTACCAGCTGATGGGCATTCCATTGCCATGTGACTTGATTCTCGGGTCATTTTAGGCCTATTTTGGTCGATTCGCGTCCGATTCGTACTTATCGAGTCATTTAACCCCAAATTCTTTTTGAACTTGATTATATGAGGTATAATGTAACTATTGTGTAGATTTTTAGGCTTATTTTGGTTGTTGGTTGAATTTGGGGAACGAAAAGGTCATTTTAGGCTTACAAGGCAATGATGGAGTGCAGTGGGGGGCAGTAGTGGGGGTGGTGGTGGGACTTTGTTACAAATGTGGAGAGTGAGGTCACATGGAAATAAAATGCCCTCCACATTTGTAACAATTTCCACCATCTCCGCCGCTACCAGCTGATGGGCATTCCATTGCCATGTGACATGATTCTCGGGTCATTTTAGGCCGATTTTGGTGGATTCGCGTCCGATTCGTTCTAATCAAGTCATTTCACCCCAAATTCTTTTTGAACATGATTATATGAGGTATAATGTAACTATTGTGTAGATTTTTAGGCTTATTTTTGTTGTTGGTTGAATTTGGGGAACGAAAAGGTCATTTTAGGCCTACATGGCAATGATGGGGTGCGGTGGGGGCAGTAGTGGGGGTGGTGGTGGGACTTTGTTTCAAATGTGGATAATGAGGTCACATGGCAATGGAATGCTCTCCACATTTGTAACAATTCCCACCATCTCCGCCGCTACCAGCTGATGGGCATTCCATTGCCATGTGACCTGATTCTCGGGTCATTTTAGGCCTATTTTGGCGATTCGCGTTCGATACGTACTTATCGAGTCATTTAACCCCAAATTCTTTTTGAACTTGATTATGTAAGGTATAATGTAACTATTGTGTAGATTTTTAGGCTTATTTTTATTGTTGGTTGAATTTGGGGAACGAAAAGGTCATTTTAGGCCTATATAGCAATGATGGAGTGCAGTGGGGGGGCAGTAGTGGGGGTGGCGGTGGGACTTTGTTACAAATGTGGAGAGTGGGGTCACATGGCAATAGAATGCCCTCCACATTTGTAACAATTTCCACCATCTCCGCCGCTACCAGCTGATGGGCATTCCATTGCCATGTGACCTGATTCTCGGGTCATTTTAGGCCGATTTTGGTGGATTCGCGTCCGATTCGTTCTAATCAAGTCATTTCACCCCAAATTCTTTTTGAACATGATTATATGAGGTATAATGTAACTATTGTGTAGATTTTTAGGCTTATTTTTGTTGTTGGTTGAATTTGGGGAACGAAAAGGTCATTTTAGGCCTACATGGCAATGATGGAGTGCAGTGGGGGGGCAGTAGTGGGGGTGGTGGTGGGACTTTGTTTCAAATGTGGAGAATGAGGTCACATGGTAATGGAATACTCTCCACATTTGTAACAATTCCCATCATCTTCGCCGCTACCAGCTGATGGGCATTCCATTGCCATGTGACCTGATTCTCGGGTCATTTTAGGCCTATTTTGGTCGATTCGCGTCCGATTCGTACTTATCGAGTCATTTAACCCCAAATTATTTTTGAACTTGATTATATGAGGTATAATGTAACTATTGTGTAGATTTTTAGGTTTGCATTTGTTGTTGGTTGCATTTCGGGAACGAAAAGGTCATTTTAGGCCTATTTTTGCCTTTTCGCGTCCCTTTCGTACTTATCGAGTCATTTAACCCCAAATTCTTTTTGAACATGATTATATGAGGTATAATGTAACTATTGTGTAGATTTTTAGGCTTGCATTTGTTGTTGGTTGCATTTCGGGAACGAAAAGGTCATTTTAGGCCTATTTTTGCTGATTCACCTCATTTTTTTTTATTTTTGTTGATCTAACTCCAAAATTTTGTTGCATATGCCAATATGAGGTAGAATGAAACTACATATTAGGTTTTTGTGCATAAAGTTTCATGTAAATGAAATTGGGAAACATAAAGGCTTAAAGAAAAGGCGGGGAAGTTGTGCGGAGGGGCGGTGGTGGGGGAGGGGAGGGCTCTGTGCATGGAGGGGGTGTTTGTGCGGGGGGAGGGGAGGGGCTCGGGCGGGGGTGTGGGGAGGGGGGTGGCGGGGGAGGGGCGCGGTGGGGTGGGGAAGGGGGGTAGGGAAGGGGTGCGGGGGGAGGGGTGGGGGGCGCGCGGTGGGGGGGAGGGTTTGGACCCTCCCCCTCCCCACACCCCGCCCTAGCCCTCCCCCCCCCCGCACAAACACCCCCCTCCCCGCACGAGACCCCCCCTCCCCACCGCCCCTCCCCTCCCCCGCCCGGACCCTCCCCCCACTTACCGGCCCTCCCCCCGCACACGGACCCCCCTACTCACACCCCCGCCCAACCCCTCCCCTCCCCGCACAAACACCCCCTCCCCGCACGAGACCCCCTCCCCCCACTGCTGCCCCTCCCCCGCCCGGACCTCCCCCCCACCGCTGCCCCCTCCCTCCCTCCCCCCACCGCAGCCCCTCCCCGCCTGGACCCCCACCGCATAGATCCCCTCCCCTGCACACATACCCTCCCCCCACCATAGTGGCAATGTGATTTTTTTTTATCTTGAGCTTTATGTATATTAATGCGTATATTTTAACAATTTCAGGGAGATGGCGGAGGTGCATACGGATAACAGCACGAGTGCTGAACACACTACCGAAATTGAGTCTTTCGATGCGAGAAAGGAACGGGGTAAATTGGCTCGACCTCGCCGTGAAGAAACAAATGCACAAATGCCTAGGAAGTCATTGGCGACGAAAAACAGAGAAAAGGAAGGGGACCTACAAAGTCACTAGGGAAACACACAAATATGACTTTGGAGTACGATAATATGGGTCAACCTTGTGGAAAGTGGCGTCAAAAGTATGGCATGCAAGTTGGCATTTGCATGCATAAACTCTCCATTCTGCACTCATGGAAAGAGGTGCCCGAGGGGTGGAAGCGGTGTCTATGGGAAGATACTATGGTAAGCTTCACGTACAATAACATTTAGTTTCTTAATTATTTAGTTAAATATATGTGTAATATTACTGATAGCATATAAATTACAACATTTCCAAAAACTAATTTGTGAACTGCGTTTTTTGTAGAATCAATTCAATATCCAAGATGATGAAGACAAGAAGAATGTAAATCTATCCGCGGTTGCCAAGAGATTCTGAGATTTCAAGGCTAAGTTAGTGTCTAGGTGGATCACTAAGCGGAGGAAAGTAGTAGGTACAAAGAAGAAGAACATCTACGGCGGAGAAACGCCATCCGGTCCCGAGGCTTCACCGGAAACATCATCTGAACCCTCCAAATTACCATTTCAGATATGGAAAACTATCAAACCTGAAGAGTGGGAATCATTTGTTGCCAAAAAAACAACTCCACAAGCTATTGTAAGAATATTTTATTAAGATTTACTACACTTAGATCCAGTATTATTGTATAACACTGTACCTAACCTTTGTTTATAATTGTGTGTTTTAGGCAAGTCGTGAGAAAAGTAGCGCGAGTGCAAAAGCTAGGAAGTATTATCATCATTTGGGTGCTCATTCGTACAATGAGGCGAGAGAGAAGTGGATGTTCAGCCATTACCCCACAATAGGGTCGACAACGGCAACGGGGACTAGCTCTACGACGATAGTTGCACAGCCTAGGCAACCAGATAGAGTCCTCGATTGGTGGTGTTTGATGCATGGGGTTGATGCAAAGGGAAAAAGAGTCTTGCCTGATCCCGGAACACAACAGATAGCCAACGCCATTGTAAGTACAGATTATATGGTTATATAAGGTATATATAATATAACTTTTGCGTTCACGAGCATTTCTCTCTTATCCTTATGTAGATCGGCTTGAAGGAAAAAGAGGCAACTGGTGAGTTCACTCCTAAAGGACACATTGATGCATTACACGAAACTTTAGGAAAGGACCACAGTGAACGCGTGAGGGGCGTAGCAGGTGTCCGCCTCGGTTTGAGAAAGGTATATGGTGATCAATACACTACAACGACAAAATCAAGTGCAAGTAGTGTGAATTCGGCAGCGTCAGTAGATGTGGAGGCTATGAAAGCTGCAATTCGGGAGGAGCTCAGGGAGGAGATGACAGATAACTTCAACGCCATATTGGAGCAAATGGGTTTACCGACTTTTGCTGCATTCAATAAGGGTAGTGATATTACACCTAGCCAGCCGACCAGTGATCCACCAACATCTATTGATCAAATGATACCTTTACTTGATCCACCTGTAGTACCCGAGTTGAAGGTAATCACTTAATCCCTTTGCTTTGTTAAACAACTATTGTTCTTAAATGCATGAAATTCTTACTATAATAATGTTGTTTCATAGACTAACTATAAATGGAGTTTTTTTTAAAGGAGGAGACACCATGTGAACTATTAGCTCGAGGAGATGGTTATGATAGTGTCATTCTGGTAGCTTATGGCCATGCACAACCCCCTAGTGACCGAGTACAATTGCATAACCAGTTAGTGGATGATAATCACTATGTGGTCACCCTCAATGAAATTGTGTCTGGTTTCAAAGAATTACCTCTTCCGCTGCCGAAGCCAGAAGTTGGTCTACAGTTACTGAATGAAGCCCTTGGCAGTTATGTTCTATGGTCGCGTACATTGGTGCGATTTTCAGATGAGGTACAATGATTAACATACATATATATATGCGTGTTTTCTTTTATAGTTCCTATGATAGTCAGTAATATCTTTACTTTTAACTAATTACTAGGTTTGGGGAAAGGCCGGCTCACATGATAGCAAGGCAAAGGAGGCCTGTTCACCTGATAAGAAGGCAAGTTTACGTGATGAAGGTGAACGAAATGTGTTGAAGGGGAATGTTTCTATGACAAAGAATCCACTTATTATCGAGCCAGAGGTGGTGCGAGGCCTTAGTATTCCATGCTATTGGTTACATGAGTGCACTAGCAATTTACCCGATCATAGTACAATAGAGGTTCCTTTGGGGGTGCAACAATTCCACTACTTTGAGGAGTCATCGACATTAATTTCTAAGCTCGATATTCAAGAATTCTTATGTGGGGTACAGTTGAATGTTTCCATGATACAAACTTTCATGAGGTAATACATAAGTATATAAATTAAATATACATATACATATGCCTTAAGTAGTTTTCAATTCAACTTCCATAATAAGTAAGTTTACTTTTAATCAATATGATTTCTCAGGATATTATACAATGAATTGATTGCAACATCATGTGATGAGTCAATGTTTGGTTGGTTATGTCCAAACATAATACGAGATGACAATTGCTTAAAAAACAAAGCCGAAGTGAAAGAGTATCTCGATATGAGTTTCAAAGCATCATCTCGTTTTGGATATCATTAGATCATCCTTGTCCCTTATATTGAACAGTATGCTTGTTAAACTCACTTTACTTTTATTATTAGATAATTAAATTCACCTATTAATTGTTCTATGATTAATAATAACTATATTTTCTTGTTGTAGGGCTCATTGGACACTGCTTGCGATATGTTTGTCACGTAACGAAGTCTACCACTTTGATTCTTTGCGTCGACAACCACCACGGTCCTTACTAATCAAATCATTGTTAAATAGGTAGCCTAATCGAAACTCAATATATGCGCACTTATTAATATTACACATTATTCACCATCTTTATATATATAAACAGTTAGTACATCTAATCTTATAATAATGTATTGATGTAGTGTGATGAAGCATATTAGTGCAACAGGACTTCGAGCACCAACAGCTCCTGCTTGGATATCAGTCGAGGTAACATGACTAATTTGTTTGTCCTTATATAGAAACACTTTTCACCACATACTACACATCTAACATGAATGTCATTGGATGCATCTTTTGGTGAACATTTAGTGTCCGCAACAAGATGATGGACTTGCATGTGGCTATTACGTGCTGAGGTACATGTTCGATATCGTCAACCATTGCACTAACGTCGATGATATTCAAAAGGTATGTAACTTATTAGTATATGTTAGTTTAGATTAGATCAATTGGTAATAGGTATTAATTGGTTTAGAAAACAAAGTAGCACATGCATATTTTTGGGAACGAAAAGGTCATTTTAGGCCTATTTTTGCCTTTTCGCTTCCAATTTTTAGATTTTGAGTAACTTCACTCCAAAATCTTTTTCAACATGATAATATGAGGTATAATATAACTAGTGTGAACATTTTTAGGCTTGCATTTGCTGTTTGTTGAATTTTGGGAATAAAAAGGTCATTTTAGGCCTATTTTTACCTTTTTGCGTCCAAATCGTACTTATCGAGTCATTTAACCCCAAATTCATTTTCAACATGATAATATGAGGTATAATGTAACTGTTGTATAGATTTTTAGGCTTGCAATTGTTGTTGGTTGAATTTTGGGAACGAAAAGGTCATTTTAGGCCTATTTTTGCCTTTTCGCGTCCAATTCGTACTTATCGAGTCATTTAACCCCAAATTCATTTTGAACATGACAATATGAGGTATAATGTAACTATTGTGTAGATTTTTAGGCTTGCAATTGTTGTTGGTTGAATTTTGGGAACGAAAAGGTCATTTTAGGCCTATTTTTGCCTTTTCGCGTCCAATTCGTACTTATTGAGTCATTTAACCCAAAATTCATTTTGAACATGATAATATGAGGTATAATGTAACTATTGTGTAGATTTTTAGGCTTCCAATTGTTGTTGGTTGAATTTTGGGAACGAAAAGTCATTTTAGGCCTATTTTTGCCTTTTCGCGTCCAATTCGTACTTATCGAGTCATTTAACCCCAAATTATTTTTGAACATGTTAATATGAGGTATAATGTAACTATTGTGTAGATTTTTAGACTTGCATTTCTTGTTGGTTGAATTTCAGGAACGTAAATGTGATTTTAGGTCTATTTTTGCCTTTTCGCGTCCAATTCCTGTTTCTCGAGTCATTTAACTCCATTTTCTTTTTGAACATGATAATATGAGGTATAATATAACTAGTGTGTAGAGTTTTAGGCTTGCATTTGTTTTTGATTGAATTTCGGGAAGGTATATGTCATTTTTAGAACTACTAACTACGGTAAATGTTGAATTCTTATATTATGTGTTTATTCCTTGGTTGTTTTACAAGGTTTATATGAATAACACACCAAGTTTGAGGGCCTTCACCATAGACGAATTACATGAAGTTCGGGATAAGTTGGCGTCCTACCTTTGTGATGATTGCTTATGATATATTTTGGTGGAATTCGTGATAATGTCACCTCCCATATATGAATCATATGTTTGATTATACAATTCATCAAAGGTGTTGGGAGGGTTAATGTATGACATTATCACTATGCTTTGAGGTTTATAATTTTTCAGGGGATTTGTGGAAAGGTTGCTATGAGAATTTGAGCTCAGAAATGGGTCAATATATAGAAGTTGTGGAAGTTAATAATTCAATGCACAATATTCAAATAACTCAATGAGTACTACAACAATAATGCACTGATCTTTGGTACAATAATTCAAAAAAAAGTGCAATGATATATGATAAAGTTACTGAAAAGATGGATGTGAGCTAACAAGTCATGCATTGATATAGACTTGGAGGTGACAACTCACTGAAGTTGGAATAAAACATGCTTAACTGAAACATAGCTACAACATATTAAAACAACATAAATAAACATTAATAAACATAATAAAATTTAGCAAGTTGAAAGAAACCTAATCATCAAAAGTCCATCCATATTTTTCCGCAAGTGCTTGCAACTTCTTCTCATGAATCTTTCTTTGCAAAGGAGCCATCTTGGTGACATCGGCACAAAGTAGTTGATTTTCAAGCTCCTGCTCTTTCAAATCCGCCATACGACTCATTGATTGTGCACGTGACTCTTCAATATTCTTTGCAACTGATATGGCTTCACTATGATTACTCTTGATGCTTTTTCCCTTCCTCTAGGCAGCTAGTTGTTTCTTTGCAGCTTGTTGACCTGTTGATCGGGGCTCATCAACTTCATGGAAAGCCTCAACATCCTCCCCACTTGCTGTGTAGTCTCCTGATTCAGAAATCTTATTCCTTTTTGACGAATCAGTTTCGCTGCCTTTCTTACGTTTGCTCTTAAGTTCAGCTCTAAACTTATCTGTTTCACACACAATACTCCATACATGATCGTACTGGAACTTGGAATTGTAGAGACTTTGGTAAAGTGCACGAGCCTCTGAGAGTTTCAAGGCTTCATTGAACCCACTCCTCTTTGCATACTTGGCATAACACCCTGCAAACTTTCCAAGTGCATTATTAATTGCCCACTAATGTTGTTTGTAAGGATTTACCTCTCGTTCAGCTTGATTTGTTTGCCTATTTTCATTGAAGAATGCACAAATTTTCCCCCAGTAGGCATCTGCTCTCTGTGAATTGCCATTTACTTCATCTTTGGTAGTATCACTCCACGCCATACTAAGAAGTGTTTCATCTTCTATCGTCCAATTTAGCCCTTTTTTCTCTCTAGGTTGACTTACTTTGCAACTTGTAGTAGTACGAGCAGCAGTACGCGTAGTTGTAGTAGCATCAATATCTTCCCCCTCTTTAATGCCTACATTATCTACAAATGGGTTACCGGAATTGGATCCAATACTGATGGGTGTAATAGGAGGTTGGTCCATATTATCACTAGTAGGAGTATATTGCTTATTTGGAGTCTGGAGAAATTGGGTAAAAGTTTACACTTGTGCATTTCCCATATTATTAGGATTGGGGGTAGAGAAAATTGAAAATAGAGAATTTTGGGGTTGGTTTTGTCGAGCAATAGAAGTTTGAAATTGGGCATTGTTTTGCAGTAAGCTCATTAGAGAATTCAAATCAAAATTTTGTTTTGGATCCATTAAAAAATACAATAGGCTGAATTTGGAAGAATTTGGAGAGAAATAGAAAATTATTATAGGAGAATTTGGAAGAATAATAAAAATTATACAAACAAATGACTATTTATAAGCATTTTCACAAAATATTACCGTTGGCCAATTTTTTATTATTTATATATAAAACCAGCTGTCACATTTTAATAGGGTAAAGTATATAAAGTTACTGTTGCTTGCATTGAAGGAATACAAAAAAGGGAAGTTGAATTATTTGTAGGGCCCACAACCAAGTCTGAGAATGAGTTTGGGAAACCAAAACCCATTCCCAGACTCAGTGTAACATGCCGTATTTCTTAAGCTTGTTTAAAGAAAAATTATGTGGTTAACTATTGTAAAACATTTTCGGAATAAGTATGAATAATTATGTGGTTAACTAAATATTGGTTCTGTTTTATATTATGATACATAAAAGTAGTTTACTAGAAGATGTTTTAAGGATATTTTGGATTTTCTAAAATAAAACAAAGTGTTATCTTCTCCCTCCTCATTTCGTGTCTCATCGTGAGACAACCAGAGGACTCCTTTCTCTTGCTTTCATGTCTTCAATTCTTGGTGCCACAAAGCTTCTTCACAAAATCATCACAAACCCATTGAAATTGATTTTATGATTCTTCACTAGATTGAAGAAGCAAAGTCCTCAGGACCCCAATTTCCACTATCTCTCCCCGTGAAAACCAAAAACCCCCAAAACCCCAATTACTTCTCTCTCACCCATGTCCCTCTCTCTCTCCTCCTGTGCGCGCTGGTCGTCGGCGTGACGCCGCCTTGTTGTCGGTGACGTTGTTTCGACTTGCCCCTGCTCGTGTCTTTCTTCCTCTTCTGTGGTCGTGCTGCTGTCGCCGGTGTTGCTGCTGCTGTCACCACCGAACGCCGTCGCCGCTACTGCCGTTCTTTCTTTCCTCTTGCGGTTGTTATCCTCCTGTCCCCTGATCGTCTCTCACCTCTGCACGGTTGCTGCCGCTGTTTCTCGTCTAATTTCCGGCGTGTTGTCGCCATCCATGGTGGTTTGACAAAGGTACTAAACTAAGTCTGCCTTCCTATTTCCTTTACCAATCCAATTAACTTTGTTATGAATTGAAAGTGTTATTATAATGTTCATGTTATTGTTTAAGTTTCAATTTAATTTGTGTTTGCAAAGAAAGGGGTATATGATATGAATTTTAGTTGGTATTGATAAGTATACTTGGAATTAGTGATTTGAACATTCATCTTGGTTAATGGGTTGAAATTTGATATTGAGCCTTGTTAGCTTAATTCAGGTTTGATTTCATATATTAAGTTGGCAAAATCTGGTCATATATTGGTACACTAGATGATGCTAATGTTGCTTACTATGAATATGTATTTTCAATCAATTTTATAGTTAAGGTTATTATCACATTATCATGTAGGTGGTTGACTTAGAATTGAGTAATTTGATTATGAGATGATGGTTGTGTTTGTTAAGTGAAGAATGTCCATAATAGAACCTTACTTTCATATAGTTCTATTTGTGCAGCGATATTAGTTCAATTAGTAAGCGATTCTTTATGAAGGTTGATTGATTTAATATCGTTTTATTTGGAGTTGACGAGCAATAGTACTATTTGTTAACTGATACTAATGTTATCGAGATGAACATGATTAAGTTTAAAAGCTAAAAGCCAGTTCATGTATGGATGTACTAAATGTTGCTATTGTTACTGAATTTGTTTATGAATTGAATCAACTTGGATGTCTTGGTTTCAGTATTATAATGGTGAAGAAACAATGGTCTGGCTATAAGTTGTAAATTGTAATTTTGTCAAAGGCTTTCATCATAACAAATTCTATTTATAATTACCTAGATATCGGGTTGAGTTAGTCTCGTCGAAGAGATATTGTCAATCCCATTAGTAAGTAGTTTATATTAGGAAGAGTAAATTGCTTAATGTATCTAAATGGAATGCAGTGATGTGTTGTAAGTGATTAATTATATAGTGTGAACTATAAAATCATGCTTGTGCGTTAGTTTTGTGATTATTGAAAAGATATTAACTAGAATAGATCTATAAATGAAAAACATTGTTATTGCTGATATAATAGAGTTAGCTTTGGAGATGCAGTTTTTAATTAGCTTCTAATGGAAGGATGTCACTAGATTGGTGAAAGTGATTATATCAAAAATGTTCATAGGATTAGTTTATTTATCTAAAGCTTAATAAGATTAGCTATTGATTGTTGTTAAGATGAGTTTCGAGAATAATTGGAGGATATTTATGAAGAGGAAAAAGAGTATATAAATTAATTAGAGTTGCTGAGCATTGGAGTAGATTGTAAAAGAGAATTAATTTAATTAGTTTTCCCACATGAAGTTAGTAAAAGGATTAATTAGTAATTGGTAATAATAACATTATTGGATAGATTGTTGAGGTTGTGATCGTAAAGGACTTTCAGTTTTTAGACCATTTGGTTAGTATTTACTAAAGTGTGTTAGTACGTGAGTTTAAGTAAATGAATATAAGTTGTGAATCCCCTTAAAGATATCTCGTGTATATGATTGCATAATTTCTAATTAGAAACGAGGTAGACTCGTTATATGTAAGTATGAGTATGGTTTGTACTAATATATTGTTACTGATTTTGTTAATCAGAACTCAACTTATGATATTCCATGAACCATGTTTAATTGCTTTCAATCAACCTTTGATTGGTGAAACTTGAGTTGTGAAGTTTAACTTAGCTGTCCTTAGTTAATTCTAAGTGAGAGACCTATTACAAGTATTGTTGGTATTTGATAATTATTACTATTATTATTGAGATGAGTCTACATCGATATTTGTAAAGTGGAAAAGAATATAAACTATTTAAATGCAAGAGTATGAGTTGTGCGTAAGTGGTTTAGTAACTCTCTTGAGTTAATTCTAACTGAGAGACCCTTTTATCATTGTGATGGATGTGTTTTTGAATATGATTATTTACTAGTTCTTGTGATTCATAAGTTTTATGATTGGAATTGGATTGGACGTAAATGCATAAATATATTGAACTTGAAATACGTATGAAGGTACTTTGATATATGAGAGTAGTTCTCTAAAGTGAAGTCTTCTAATATGGTTGGCTGTTCAAAAGATGTTGAGAATTACTAATACTATTGGATGAGTTATATGAATGATCTGATTGAGTTATGAATGATAATCAAAAGGAATCTAAAGGGGAAAGTGGCCTCGTCTGAGTCGACGGATGAGGTGATACGAACAGTACCCCATGGACTGTGAACCTTGGGGGGCCCCACAGGGAAACCTGCCCGTTGCTCTGTGGGGCGATAATCGGGCGATATATCAGGTAATGTGAAACCTGTGGATGGCTGATTGAATCTGCGGAAAAATATACTCCGGACTAGTCACGGTTATTGGCCAAAAGTAAAGCGAATGGTTGGGTGACGACTCCCACTGTCGGAGTTTAAGCTTTGTGTCCTCCGCCGCGTTCTCTTTCCCCCTGGTTAAAAGAAAGTTATCTCGAATTATGAAAGTCATTTGGATATTGGATTCCCGATAAGGAATCATATCATGGTAAGTTATTTCGATATATTGGATTCCCGATAAGGAATCGTATCATGGTAAGTTGTTCGATATTGGATTTCCGATAAGGAATCATATCAGGTAATGTAATGAATGTTTATTCAGTACTTGAATATGAATGATGATATTGGATTCCTGATAAGGAATCATATTTTGATATTGGATTCCCGATAAGGAATCGTGTCATGGAATGTTGTTATGTTATTTAATTCCTGTTAAGGAATTGTTTGTAAAGGTATAAGAAAATGATTAATGTAGTATTTGAGAATATAAGTTGGATTTCTGATAAGAAATCGATTAAAGGAAATAAGTTATATAATCTATATCAGAGTTAGTTAACTTAGATTGCTCATAAGGAATTGTGATATGTTGAAAGCTAATTAAATGAAGATATATGAAATATGTCTCTGCTTTGTTTGATGTTATATGAACGATGGTGTACAATGAAGAGAATTAAATAATGATATTGCATGTATGTGTCCGACAGGACTAATGCTATACATTGTTATGACATGTGTGATTAATCTGAGCATGATGATTGTTGAGAGTCGTTTTCAAGTAAAAGCCACCAAAGCATGTGTTACTCTTGTTATGGGTCAGTACTCAGCTTTGCTGATGTGTCTGTATGTTGTTTTGTCATTTATGTGGCCTGTCACTTGGTGGATAGCAATATCCTAAATGTTTCAGGTTGAAGTCGTGAGTTAATCTTTTGCAAGCCGAAGCATATGCTGATTCAGTCTCGAAGACTTATTGTAGTATATATTTGATTTCGAAGTGAGGACGCTTGACTTTGTAATAGTTAGTTAGCAGTCATTTGTTTTGATTTTATATATTTAAGAATCGTTAGTGCTCCTGATTTTCTCTTGGGTTGCTCCACGAAAGCGTTGAGGTTGTTGAGTTTTAGAAGTTGGAATATTTTATTTATTAAAATTGTAAAACAGGTTTAAATTATTTCCCGCTTTAGGGTTGTCCTATTTTCAAAGGAAATTCTGTCGGATTTTCTATAGGAATTTATTAGAATATAGTCTGAGAATCAGAGCATTGTTGTAATAGTTAATTGAATTGAATAAAGTTGGGAATTAAGTTCCATACTCTCCGATGTAGTTCGGTGAGTGTGATGGTAATAGTCCGGATTAACTCGACCAGAGTTCCTTTCGCTGTGCTTAATCCTCTGTAAGCTGGTCGGGAGAATCCGGGCTGTTACACTCAGTGTGCTTTTTGATCCAAATACTGGTAGTTTGGAATCAGACTCAACAAAGTCTGGGCTCAGACTGGTTGCTCCAGATTACCGTTATTCTTGCTCTAATGTCTTTTACAGGAGAGAGGCATTTGGGCATGTCATTGTGAATCACTTCTTTGTACTCACCTAACAACTCATTCAAAGGAGATGAGTTATTACAAGTAGTACCATACTCATCTTTGGCTTTCATAACAAAAGCATTTCCTCCTCCATTCTTTTCCACTAGCTTTTCATTTTCATTACAAATTACAAGATAGTTACTTTTCTCTTTTGGAAAAATTTATAGGAACAGTCCTAATTATGGGAGTTCCGCCATTTTAAGTCCCAACTAAGGATTATTTCTGAGCGGTCTTAAGTATGCATCATTTTTGCTCAAATTGGTCATAGGTGACTGATTACCTGTTTAAAAGGTAATTTTTTTTTATTTCTTAAGTGAGTTTCTTCTTCTTTTTTCTGTCTCCTATCTCCTTCCTCCCATGCCATCCCTCCCCCTGCCACCCCCTCCCCGCCCCTCCCTCCCACCCACATCCCCCCGCCACCCCTCCCCTCCGACCCACCTCCCCGGCCTAACCTCCGAAATCCCATCCCCTCCCCTACCAACCCTCCCCCTCCCACCCACCTCCTCTCGCCAACCCTCCCCCCTCCCATGCCAACCCTCCTCCCCAGCTAACCCCCGAAATCCCATCCCCTTCCCCTACCATCCCTGTAACAGCCCGTAGTTTTGAGCTGCTGGATAATCACACTTAACAATCATAAACCTCAATTATCATTCATTACCCTTGATTACACAATCACCTGCAGCGGAACATAATTCAAAATACGCTTCCAGTTCTTTTATCGTCCACAATACATCAACTTACAATAGTATCTACAACTTCAAAAACTAAACCAATAAAATCTCCAAATAGATACAATCATACATTATAAGAATATTTCCCAAAATCGTATAATCTCCATCTTGGGTTGAACCGGACACCTCTCATATGATAACTAACGATCATCAATCCATTCTGGAGCGTGCTTGCCTGCACAATTTCTAACAATGAACTCTGCCCCCACCAGGACAGGTTCCAAGAACAAAATCAGATAAACTGAGTACACACTGTCTAACTAGAAAATCTTTTTGGTGGCCTAAAGCATATTTACAGATTTAAGTTCATCATATGAGACCATTTGAAATCAAGAAATCAAGATGCAGAATACTCATAATGAAATAATTATACAACAAACACTTATAGACAATTTTTAATGTCACTCGTTTTAAATAGTAATAAGAGTCTCTCACAAAATGAATAATATACACTTACTCTTAGAGAGACCACATAAGGATTTCATAGGATCTAATACGATATTCCAAATTCTATCCTATCTGACATACTCTATGACATAACAATGTTTCTCACTTCTGTGTTTCAAAAAGAATAACCTCTAACCCAAATATGTGCAACATATCTAATTCCTTTCATAAATTCCTCACGAGTTTCTTCATAAATCATTCCCATATCCGGCACATGATTTCTATAGACTTGGGAGATTAAAACATTACTTCGACAATAGAGTTCGAAATAACTTTTCACGAAACCTTTTGCATATTCAAATACATATTGTACTTTCTTTCAGAAATCATACTATACTGGGGAAGAGAACACGAATAGAGTTGCCTTCCGGGCGAATTCTCTAAACTTTTACAAGGGACGTCTCCCTCTTCCGTTATGTACTGCTTGCAAGACTTTTCAGGACATGTCCCCAGAATACAGAATATACAGAATACAGATTGTTGTTCATCACTGCTCCAGCAGCTTCTTCCCCTTACAGAAACAGAATCAAAAGTCTCGTAACATAATCGCTTTTGAGTACAATTCAATCGTTTACCAAATTCGTTTGCTAAAACCATTAAAAATACGGGCTTTTAAAATAAATATAGTCCAAGAGTATTATAATTGAAGCTCACAACGTGGCTTAATTTTTAATATGAATTCTCTTTTCCCCAAAACAGAATCAGAGAGCTTACTTTATAACTTACCACTTACACTAAATTTAATATCCCAAAGGATTTATGCCCAACTCCAGTAATTATCATAAATCAATCATAGAGTTAAATCTTTCACGAGTCATAAGTTATACTATATATAGCATCTCCAAACAACATTTTACCTTGAAATCTCAAACCTTGAACTTTTCATCATCCAAGTAATCCCAAGCACGCAAAACTCATAATAAGATACATCCCGAAAATCTTGTATTATAGTCAGACCTTTAACTCATATCCTCAACAAGTCAAGTCCATATTTCTCAATGTTATTGATAACCAATATATTTAAAATCGTTGTATCCTGTACATATTTTGGAATTTATATAACAACTTGAATTTGGAAACACTTGACCATTTCAATACACTTGGATTCTCAATACCATTCCATAAGTGAAACTTAATACCATTCCATAAGTGAAACTTTTGGTACACTTATACATCTTAGAACTATATATAGACGAATTTCAACGGAAACATGATTAGTTTCTATAAGCTCATCAATTCCTTTGAACTAGAGCTCTTCACTTCTTGCAAAACATATACCAAATCACTCAATTCAGAAAATCTTACTCAGAATTACATTGATAAATATATTGTGAACCCTTGTTTCAATACTTTTGACTGTATGACTATAAACACTTCCATATATCAGAACATGTGCCCATAACACTTTATTCTATCGGCTTCCATAGATAAAATGGACTTAGTACGTCATGGATCGATATCCTTAAGTAACCATAATTTGCTCGTAATATTTATTTACCAATGATACTAAAACATAAAATCATTATTCATAAAATTTTCACAAACGTATCCGGAGATTAAAACTTAGCAAAGGGAAATATAAATACCACATCACAAGTTCGTATTTGTAGTCAAACTCTGAAATACTCAAAACACTTTCAACAATTTCACTTTCATTATACCAATAACACAATAAACTCAATTGACATGAAACTCTTGTAGTTAAGTATATGATTCACAAAATCATATGAAACACCAAAATTTTAGTTCAAAGGTGGAGGGACAATGTGTACCTTACGCGACCTCTAAATATCGCTTTAACTCCATAATTCTCTATACTTGATCGCCAATTGATATATGCTCCGAAATTACCTTACAATATAACAAGCCATATTAATAGCAATTAATATCTTTCTACATATTCCAAACACATAAACCACTTCGATTAGCCTTCTCAATGTACCATCTCCTTTACTAAGATCCTCATACATACGACTAATTACTCAAATTTCCCACTTATCTCTTAAATTTCCATAATTTACCTCGACATTATCAATGTAAATAGTACATACTCCTCACCAATTTACATAGGCCAACCTATTACTCTTTATGCCAACTACCAGCAAGACAAGCACTTCGGCAATTCAAGGACAAGAAATGATACTTAAGAGCTTTTTATCAACTAGTTAGATACACTAATTCCTACCCTGTTTCCCATTAACACAATACAACTAATTACTATTAATACTTAATAGAAGTACTAATCTGAATATATATAAAAAAAATCACCGAGATGTTTAACTTTTTCAATAACTCATTGCAACTTGTAATCAAAAATCTTATTTCAAAAATCATAAGTTGACAAGCTATAATATAGAAGTAGCATACTTGCATATCAAAACTGAAACCCAATCATAAAGAATTCTATCAAATAGCTTAAACCAATACTAGAAGTTTAACAAATGAAACTTTTACATTAATCTGAATTGAATTAATAATTTCAGAAAAAATAACATAATCCCAAGTTCATACCTTGATGAAATTCAGCTCAAAACTGATTTCAGGTTTCTTTGAAACCACAAGCAAAGCATGCATCGTATAAATATGAGGAGGAGGGTTGCGCCAAAGCTAAAAGACCAAGTGAACCGATGGTACGACACCACCAGACCCCATGCCCAGCCGTGGCAGCTCGAGCGGGGAAGGAAGAAATCAAGTTAGTAGCAACAGGAGAGAAAAATTGGAACATGCAGCACCAAAGAATCGACCACCCACGTGCGTGGTGCTTGGCGGCGGATGAGGCGTCACACCATGGTGACGAACACACAATAGCAGCAGCAAGGGAAGGAAACAACTCAACAACAACAGCGACCAACAATGCTGCAAAGGCCAACGGTGGGCAGAAAATAAGGACAACTATGGCTAAATTTCAATGGAGAAATGGGGAGTAGACCGAATGAAGGGAGGAAGATATGAGTGAGTTGGAATCTCGATTTTACAAGGATGGGTTTTAATTGAATTGGTTCACCGGTTCACCAAAGATCTAGATGGTTCTCTAAGGTTCATATGATTCAATTATTAATTTTTTTATTTTTTTATTTTAAAATGAAATCTAGACTAAGAGCAAATAATAACTTACAATAAGAATTTGGTTTAATAAGCCCAAACTTTTTTTTTATGTCTCATGGAAAATTAATTATCACATAAGAAATACTCAAATTTACTTTGACGATAAAACACAAGGTTTCTCAAAACGATTCCAGAAAAACTATTAGTAGCTCAATTAGGCTAGTAAATATAATTAGCTTTTAATTAAAGTTGCTTAAAAATTTAGGCTATTACAATCCCTCCCCATCCCACCCCCCTCCCCAGCTACCCCGAAATCCCCTCCCCCCCCCTCCCACCCCTCCCCATCCCACCCCCTCCCCAACGTCAATCTCACGCAAGTTCTCTGATTTTCTCTCAAAAATTTTGTGGGAATATCTTTCCTCTGATTTGTCGGAGCTTTGATGGGGTATTTATACTCATTCACGCTGCCTTAATTGTGAAATTTGAACCACTTGGGGAAGAAAATTTGACCCCCACATTTTCGAACAAGAATCGACTTCCTCCTTCCTTTTTTAACTTTGCGGCACCCAGTTTTTGGGACCCTTCTTGTGATTGGAGAACTGTGTGGTGGTGTTGTACGAGTGGCGGGGGTGTTTCGTGATTGGTTGCTGGTGCAGTGGTGTTTCGTGATTGGTTGATGGTGCAGTGGTGAAGGGGGACGTTTGGCTGATGGAGATGTGGAATTTAGGCGTGAAATGGTGGAGGAGGGGATCTGGGTGGTGGTTTCGTGGAGAGAGAAAGTGGTTGTGGTGCTGGGTGGTGGGTGATGTGTTCGGTGGTGGGCTGATGTTGAATAGGTGGCGGTGAAAAAGAAAAAGAAAAAAAAACGCATTTTACCTGTTGTAGCAGGTCATTGACCTGCTGGGACCAATTTCGGCAAAAAAGATGTATAGTTGGGACCGCTCAGAAATAATCCTTAGTTGGGACTGAAAATGGCGGAACGCCTATAGTTGGGACTATTCCTATCAATTTTTCCTTCTCTTTTTCTTTTTTAGCAACTTTGGGAGGTAAAGGCAACAATTTAACTTTTCTACCATCACTTGGATACATTGAAGCAACCATGTTTGAACTTGTGAGACTTTCACCACCAACACTAGAACCTTGCTCGGGAAAATCTTCTTCAAAGGGATCAAAATTTGTGACATCATAAGAGTTGATAAGAGATCTCTTTTGGAAAAAAGTTCCTTTAAAAGCAAGTTCATGAAAACAATTTTCTTTCCCTTGTTCTAATTTAAAGTCTTGAATTAATTCTTTCTTTTCAAGAGCAACTTCAAAATTATTTTCTTCTTTTCTAACTTCTTTTTCAATGAGTTCATATTCTTCCAAGGAATCCCTAAATTTATTTGGACATGTATGGTATGTATGCCCATAACCATGGCATTTTGAACATCTTGCACCATCAACCATTCTAGTTTCAAAGAAAATTTCTTCCCACTTAGTATCCATTCTTTCTTTTTTCCTCTCTTTTTTTTCCACTGATTTTTTCTCCAAGTTCTCCAATTTTTGAGTTATAACCTGTAACATCTTAGCAATATCATCACCAGCCATGATTTGTTTCTCACTATTTTGCTAGACTATTACAGTTACAATGATGAATCTGCCCGTAACTTCAAATAATAGAACGAAAATGTAAGTGGCCATGAGACTCTCAAAGGCTTACAGATTAAGAAAATTTAGGAAATTTCAAGCAGAATAAAAAAATAGAAACTCTTGAAAAGCTTTCCGGATGATGGAGTAATCTTCGTTTGAAGTTCTGTATGCTGGATTTGCTTCCTTCTGGCGCAGTTGCGAAAAACGAACCCATATTAATATCTAAAAAATTCAAAAAAATCTGAAACATTATGTAAGTATTCTAGACAAAAAGTTATGCAGAATCAAAAAAAGAATCACCCAATTTGGAATACTGAAGGCAAAGATATTGCCCTTCAAAGTAAGACAAAAAACTGGATGTATTCTGCCCGTTTTGTTTCACCACCAAAACCCGATTTTTCTGCAAGATCTCCACGCCAAAGCTTTGATACCAGATGATGTAAGTGTAAAAACACCTTCCAAAGGATTGGATGATGATTCTAATCTTAGGGACAATAGAACACTCACTTTGATAAGAAAACACTCGAAACAAGGATAGATGCCAAAACTCAAGAACACACTTAAAGTATTGGGGTTCTAGGCCAGATATAAGACTCACTCAATCTCTCCTAGGCTTATCACTCAAGACTCACTTAAAGTAATAAGGGTTAGCCAATACTTGAGATAAACTCAAAGTAAAAACAATAAACACAAAGGTTTTTTTTTATCAATCTCAAAACTGAACTTCTCCTATCATAAGCACTCCTTATATAACATATAGGAGCAGCAAAATGAGGCCAATAGGCTCCTCAAAACCGTCCAATATGTGGAGAGGTTTAGGAGTTACAAACTCCTCCTACAATCATGCCTTCCTTCAAGCTTCATTAAATGAGCTGTTACAAGGAGGTTACAATCAGCACAATTAACCCTAATTTGCTGCCTAATCACACTCCTAATAGCAGCAAACTACAAGCCTAAGATGATTTTACTTTATGAGTAATCTCATGGTTTTATTACAAGCTAAAAATAACAACAAAAGCAAATAAAACATTTATGCCCATAATAGAACTATGGGCTGCTCATTTGGACGCCTATATTACGCCATACTTGTTGTTGTTGCTGCATGTGGGCCTTCATTCATGTAATCAAGTGATGCAATTGAAAAGCCAAGAAAAGCCATATCTTCATGACCCAAATAAAGCTCAGAGAGATTCACATTTGGTTCATTTGATGATGATGGAATATGGGTAAAGAAACAAGCCTTAGTTGTTTTTCGTGTGGGTGACTATATGGATCAGTTATGGTGCGACGCAATTCCTATGAATGCATGTTCGTTGCTGCTAGGTAGGCCATGGCAAAGTGATCGTCAAGTGCTTCATAATGGTAAGACCAATGCATATTCGGTGCTGGTAGGAGACATGCGTATGTTGCTACAGCCCTTACCTCCTAATAAGATCTTGGTTTCTAGAGAGGAGTATAATGCTTTCTTTGCCGAAGAAACTCACACCAACCAAGAGTCTCATGCTTGTGATGATGATGTTGAGAATCCTTCTTTTTTGGACCAACAACCAGTTTGTAAGCCGGAGAATGAAGGCACATTGATTTTGAGGCGTAGTTTGCTGTCTACCATAGATGTTAATCATAACGATGAGCAAAGGTCCAATCTTTTCCATTCAAATTGCTTAAATAATGGTAAAGTTTGTTCTTTTATTATTGACAGTGATTCGTGTACCAATGCGTGTGTGTTATCTATCATTGACCCCTTTAAACTAACTACGTGTGCACATCCTCAACCCTATAAGTTAAGCTGGTTTGATGATGATGGAATATGGGTAAAGAAACAAGCTTTAGTTGGTTTTCGTGTGGGTGACTATATGGATTAGTTATGGCGCGACGCAATTCCTATGAATGCATGTTCGTTGCTGATAGGTAGGCCATGGCAAAGTGATCGTCAAGTGCTTCATAATGGTAAGACCAATGCATATTCGGTGCTGGTAGGAGACAAGCGTATGTTGCTACAACCCTTACCTCCTCGTCAGGCCATCTCACACCTACCTACAGCCACACAAGCGCCTAAGGCACAACCCACGCACAACAAGGCCGAGGCTACTTCGCACATTTGCTAAAGTTCGTGCCAACATGAAGTGCGTGGATGGCTTCACCAACAATCTTTATTTGCTTTATTAGAATTGTTGCATGGTTTTACTTTACTCTTAAAGTGAAAGTTTTACATGTAACGAAAAATATGTCTTTTATTATGTTTGTTAGTTAAATTAGTTAATGTCATTAAGTTGTTATTATTTTCAGTTTGGTTGTAATAAGTTGGCCGAAAAACTGAGTTGTAATAGGTTTAGGTTTAGGCGTGTGATTCTAGAGCATTTTAGGAATGTCTTGAGCGTCTTTCCTTATGCTAGAGTTTCCTTAAAATTTAGCTAGATTATAGGCTTTAATTTAGGAGGTACTTTCCTTATTTTCTTGTTGGTTGGCCGTGTGATGTAATATCTTAGAGGGCAAGGTTTTCTTGCTTCTTCTTCAATAAATATAGGCGCCTAGCCAGAATAAAGGTTAGAGTTGAGTTTTGATAAAAGTTATTCCTTGTGAATTATTGTTGTTTTTGCCGAGATAGCAAAATAACACTGTTGAATTTAGCCGAGATAGCTTTATTCTTCAAACCTAGTTCAATTCATACCGAGATAGTTGGGTTGTTCCTATCCTTGTTACTTACTTTCGTCCACAATAATCATAAAACACAAAAGAGTCCGAAAACAGCCTCGAAATTCATATCAGTTGGTATCAGAGCAGTGTGGTTGTGGAGGCACGTGAGGGATCGTGCATGATTGGATTGAGCTGAAATTTTGTGTGGTAACAGTAGACATCTTGAAGTTTATTGTTTCACAATTTCGTAGCAAGCTGATCAGTCACGAAGTCACAACAAGCATAAACTTTTGACAAGAAATTCCTGGCAGTTTCAATTAATATGGGAGAATCCGATGCACTTAAGGCTTGGATAACAACTATGATGGATAAGATGACTGCACAAGTGGTCGACCTTCTTGATGGACGACTGGAGGAATATGATAAGAAGGCTAACGACAATTCCGCACTCCTAGCTAAACTCACAAGCGAAAGGAGAGGAGAGAAGAGCAACGAGGAATCCGAATTGAAACTTGGAGATCTTACGGAGTTCAATGGATTGAAGGACCCTCAAGCTTACTTGAATTGGGAGAGGAGGGTTGAGAGAATGTTTGATCACAAAGGTATGGATGATACTCAACATTTTAATCATGCTATACTTAATTTTACTGATTATGCTTCCGATTGGTATGATTCTTTCCAAGAGCAAAGAGTGAGAGATGGGAAGGAAAAGATTAAAACTTGGAGCTCATTAAAACTGAAATTGAGAAAACGGTTTGTTCCCAAGTTCTATAAGCAAGAGTTGTACCTTAGGCTAAATTCATTTCAACAAAATCATTTGTCCATGGCTGAATATGTGATTGAATTTGAGAAGTTGTATTTGGCAAGTGGATGCAAGGAAGAGGAGGAACAAAAGATGGCAAAATTTCTGTTTGGTATGAATACAGCTATTGCTAATCTTGTTGAATTGCAAACTTATAATACGTTTGATGAGTTGTGTCAATTAGCAAGTAAGGTGGAAAGGCAGTAAAAGGAGGCTAAGAGTAAGAGTTCTCGTTTGTCTTTCACTCCAAAAATCGAAACTTCCTTTTCTTTTGTGAAGACCGAAACATTGGACAAGGGAAGGAAACTCCAAAAATCGCTCTTGGAAGGGAAAAGAAAACTGCCGGAATTCATCCAGTTTTTCACCCGACTTTGGAGGACGATTTCTTGGGCTACATAAGTTCAAATTGGGTGTTTATTTTTTTGAATCTGGATATTTTTCTGTGTATCATGCTCACAAAATTTTTCAGATTTTTTGGATTTTGTTTGTTATTAAACTGGGCACATTTTTCGCAACTGCGCCAGAACGGATAAAATCCAGCATACAGAACTTAAAACGAAGAGTACTCCTTCACCCGGAAAGCTTTTCAAGAGTTTATTTTTTTGATTATGCTTGAAATTTCCTAAATTTTCTTAATCTGTAAGCCTTTGAGAGTTTCAAGGCCATTTATTGTTTCGTTTTGTTGTTTAAAGTTTACGGCAGTTTACCCTTTGTATCTGTAATAGTCTAACAAAATAGTGAAATCATGGCTGATGGGGATCTTGTTAGGATGTTACAAGTTATCACTCAAAAGTTAGAAATGTTGGAGAAAAAATTAGAAAGGAATGATGAGAAAAGTGAGGAGGAGAAAAAAAGACAAGACAAAAAATAGGATGCTATAGCCGAAATGGCTTTGCAAGTAAATATAAAACATAATTTCCCAAACAATGATGAGACTCCAATCCTTAGGCAACCTGTAGATATTCGTTCTGCTTTTCGTGAAATAAAAGAAGCTGTGAGAATTTGTCAACAACTAGTTCTCGATGCCTTACCTCAACCAAATATCACACACGAAAATAAGGATGTTTGTGATTCGATAAACCATACTATGAAAAATAATATCGTTGTTGAACATATTCAAGAGGAAAATGAAAAGGAAGAGATGAAGGAAAATTTGGTGATTCCTAATTTAATGATCGATGTTGGTACGAGATCAACCAATAACTCTAGTGTTTGCAACTTACAAAAGAAAGTTTTTGTGAAACATTTTGATACTATTTTTGAAACTCCTCCGGAATGGTTAAATCATACTTTTGGGGTAGATGAGTGCATTATTGATCATGATCAAGTCGAGATTCAAGATGATGTTTCAATAACTTCCTTTGATATGTTTCCGGGTTCAACATACGATATTTGACAAGGTTCTCATTTCTTTTGATCAGTTTATGCCTTTGAGAATTGGCCAAATTCGTGGTCGAGTTTTTTTCAAAGAAAGAGAGAATGATACATGTGCATCAAGGCAAACCAAGATATTAAAATTAGATGATCTTTCAAATTATTGGATTTGGATCATCTTACAATCCAAGGTTGCAATGGTGTTTTAGTGTTGATTTCAAGCCCAAATTTGTCATGAGTGTTACATGGGTTAATGATTGAAGTCTAAATGCAGCAACAACAACAAAGCTTAGCATGATATAGGCGTGATATGAGCAGCCCATAGTTTTGTTATGGGCAAGAGTGTTTTATTTGCTTTTGTTGTTTATTTTTAGCTTGTAATAAGACCAAGAGCTTACTCTTAAAATATCTCCATTTTGACTGCTATTTAGAGTGTGTTTAGGAGCCTAATAAGTTCATTATTTGCTGATTAGGAGATGCTTGTAACAGCTCATTAAATGAGCATCATTAGGGGCTTGATTTAAGGAGTTTGTAACTCCTTTGTGGCTGTTCACATATGGACAGTTTCAAGGAGATTGTTGGCTGTCTTTTTGCTGCTCTCATTCCTTATATAAGGAGAGGTAATAATATGAGAAAATTAACTTTGTGTGTCTCAAGTTCAAGAGTTCCCTTATTACTTTGAGTGTGTTCTTGAGTAATAAGCTTAGGAGAGGTTGAGTGGGTCTTGCCTCTGGCCTAAAACCCCAAAACATTGAGTTTGTCCTTGTGTTTTGGCACTATCCCTTGTTTTGAGTGACTTGGAGTTGAGTTGTGAGTGTTCTTGTTCCCATAAGTTTAGATTCATCATCCAACACTTTGGAAGGTGTTTTTAGACTTACATCATGTGTCAATTAGCATGTAAGGTGGAAAGGCAGCAAAAGGAGGCTAAGAGTAAGAGTTCTGCTGAAGAAACTCACACCAACCAAGAGTCTCATGCTTGTGATGATGATGTTGAGAATCCTTCTTTTTTGGACCAACAACCAGTTTGTAAGCCGGAGAATGAAGGCACATTGATTTTGAGGCGTAGCTTGCTGTCTACCATAGATGTTGATCATAACGACGAGCAAAGGTCCAATCTTTTCCATTCAAATTGCTTAAATAATGGTAAAGTTTGTTCTTTAATTATTTACAGTGATTCGTGTACCAATGCGTGTGTGTTATCTATCATTGACCCCATTACACTAACTACGCGTGCACATCCTCAACCCTATAAGTTAAGCTGGTTTGATGATGATGGAATATGGGTAAAGAAACAAGCTTTAGTTGGTTTTTGTGTGGGTGACTATATGGATTAGTTATGGCGCGACGCAATTCCTATGAATGCATGTTCGTTGCTGATAGGTAGGCCATGGCAAAGTGATCGTCAAGTGCTTCATAATGGTAAGACCAATGCATATTCGGTGCTGGTAGGAGACAAGCGCATGTTGCTACATCCCTTACCTCCTCGTCAGGCCATCTCACACCTACCTACAGCCACACAAGCACCTAAGGCACAACCCACATACAACAAGGCCGAGGCTTCTGATGCAAGTCTAAAAACACCTTCCAAAGGATTAGATGATGATTCTAAACTTTGGGACAATAGAACACTCACTTTGACACGAAAAACACTCGAAACAAGGATAGATGCCAAAACTCAATCTCCCCTAGGCTTATCACTCAAGACTCACTCAAATTAATAAGGAAAGCTAACACTTGAGACAAACTCAAAGCATAAACTTGAAAACACAAGGTTTTTTAACAATTCTCCAAATCTGAACTTCTCCTATCATAAGCACTCCTTATATATCATATAGGAGCAGCAAAGTGAGGCCAATAGGCTCCTCAAAACCGTCGAATATGTGGAGGGGTTTAGGAGTTACAAACTCCTCCTAGAATTATGTCGTCCTTCAAGCTTCATTAAATGAGCTGTTACAAGGAGGTTACAATCAGCACAATTAACCCTAATTTACTGCCTAATTACACTTCTAATAGCAGCAAAACACAAGCCTAAAATGAGTTTACTTTATGAGTAATCTCATGGTTTTATTACAAGCTAAAAATAACAATAAAAGCAAATAAAATTATTATGGGCTGCTCATTTGGACGCCTATATTACGCCATACTTGTTGTTGTTACTGCATTTGGGCCTTCATTCATGTAATAAAGTGATGCAATTGAAAATCCAAGAAAAGCCACATCTTCATGACCCAAAGAAAGCTTAGAGAGACTCGCATTTGGTTCATTCCCCTTTTCTTTGAAAAAGTTTGCCCTCAAACTAGGATCATCCAAGGAAAGAGATAAACCTCTCAAATGAAATGGAGGACTCACACTTATCAACTTAACAAGCATAGGAGCATTGCAAAAGAGGTATTTGACAGTCTCAGAAGTTCTTGTTGTATCACCCCACTCGAAATCTCCTTTCTTTAACAGTTCGGTGAATTGACTCATGAAAATAGAGGAGTACTTGTTGAACCTCTTATAAAAGGAGGCTAGTAGCATCACCATACACTCATACAACCTTTGTTTTATTTTGACAACCGTTTTCCACCTATCTCTCTCCCTAATTCTCATTGGATGGTAAATACTCTTTGAGTCTATTTTGGAAAAGACTAAGTCATCAATCATTTCATGCACTGGCTTCTCTCGTTTGTTACTTTCCTCCACGTCATACCTACGGGAAACGTTGTTGGTCATTGGTTCTTGTTGAATCAAAGCAAATAAGTCAATGTTATGCTCAATGTCTCTTATAGGAGAGAGCCATTTGGGCATGTCATTGTGAATCACTTCTTTGTACTCTCCTAACAACTCATTCAAAGGAGATGAGTTATTACAAGTAGTATCATACTCATCTTTGGCTTTCATAACCAATGCATTCCCTCCCCCATTCTTTTCCATTATCTTCTCATTTTCATTACCAATTACAAGATAGTCGCTTTTATCTTTTTCTTTTTTAGCAACTTTGGGAGATAAATGCATCAATTTAACTTTTCTACCATCACTTGGATACATTGAAGCAACCATATATGTTTGAACTTGTGAGACTTTCACCACCAACACTAGAACCTTGCTCTGGAAAATCTTCTTCAAAGGGATCAAAATTTGTGACATCATAAGTGCTGATAAGAGATCTCTATTGAAAAAAAGTTCCTTTAAAAGCAAGTTCATGAAAATAATTTTCTTTCCCTTGTTTAACTTTAATGTCTTGAATTATTTCTTTTTTTTCAAGAGCAACTTCAAAATAATTTTATTTTTTTCTAACTTCTGTTTCCATGAGTTCATATTCTTCCATGGAAACCCTTAATTTATTTGGACATGTATGGTATGTATGCCCATAACCATGACATTTTGAACATCTTGCACCATCAACCATTCCAGTTTCAAAGAAAATTTCTTCCCACTTAGTATCCATTCTTTCTTTTTTCCTCTCTTTTTTTCCCACTGATCTTTTCTCCAAGTTCTTCAATTTTTGAGTTATAACCTGTAACATCTTAGCAAAATCATCACCAGCCATGATTTGTTTCACTATTTTGCTAGACTATTACAGTTACAATGATGAATCTGCCCGTAACTTCAAACAACAGAACGAAAATGTAAATAGCCTTGAAACTCTTAAAGGCTTACAAATTAATAAAATTTAGGAAATTTCAAGTAGAATAAAAAAAAGAAGGGAAAATTTCATAAAATCTTTTTTAAAAACTACCTTTAAAATTTTCTTTAAACTACCTTATATAACAAATTCCTTTCAATATACTACCATTTTAAGTTTATATTTAATAATAATAATAAAGTCGTCGTAGTTTGTCGTTGGGGAAAAAGGGGAAGATTAGTGTTCCCATTTATGTAAATGGTGTTTTGACTTTGTTTTTTTGAAAGAATTTTTTTTGATTTATTATAAGTGTTTTTTTTTCCAAGAAAACTATTGAAAAGCTTTCCGGATGAAGGAGTAATCTTTGTTTGAAGTTTCTGTATGCTGGATTTGCTTCCTTCTATTTTATCATCTGAAAAATTATGTGAGTATTCTAAACAAAAAGTTGTGCAGAATCAGAAAAAGAATCACCCAATTTGGACTCCCGAAGGCCAAGAAATTGCCCTTCAAAGTCAGATGAAAAACTAGATGTTTTTCGCCCGTTTTGTTTCACTACCAAAACACGATTTTCTGCAAGATCTCCACGCCAAAGTTATGATACCAAATGATGTAAGTCTAAAAACACCTTCCAAAGGATTGGATGATGATTCTAAACTTAGGGACAATAGAACACTCACTTTGACACGAAAAACACTCGAAACAAGGATAGATGCCAAAACTCAAGAACACACTCAAAGTTTTGGGGTTCTAGGACAGAGATAAGACTCACTCAATCTCCCATAGGCTTATCACTCAAGACTCACTCCAAGTAATAAGGAAAGCTAACACTTGAGATAAACTCAAGGCATGAACTTGAAAACACAAGGTTTTTTTATAATTCTCTAAATCTGAACTTCTCCTATCATAAGCACTCCTTATATAACATATAGGAGCAGCAAAGTGAGGCCAATATGCTCCTCAAATCCGTCCAATATGTGGAGGGGTTTAGGAGTTACAAACTCCTCCTAGAATCATGTCTTCCTTCAAGCTTCATTAAATCAGCTGTTACAAGGAGGTTATAATCAGCACAATTAACCCTAATTTGCTGCCTAATTACACTCCTAATCGCAGCAAAACCCAAGCCTAAGATGAGTTTACTTTATGAGTAATCTCGTGGTTTTATTACAAGCTAAAAATAACAACAAAAGCAAATAAAATATTTATGCCCATAACATAACTATGGGCTGCTCATTTTGACGCCTATATTACGCCATACTTGTTGTTGTTGCTGCATTTGGACCTTCATTCATGTAATAAAGTGATGCAATTGAAAATCCAAGAAAATCCACATCTTCATGACCCAAAGAAAGCTTAGAGAGACTCGCATTTGGTTCAGCTTCTTCGCACATTTGCTTGAGTTCGTGCCAACATGAAGTGCTGGAGTCCGCGTGCAACAAGAATGAGAGACGTGCTCATGTTTTGCAAATGCATCGAGGCACATACTTAGTTAAGGGTGATCGAGTTTGGTTGTCTCTTGCTGCTCAAAATTTGCACGTTAATCATAAGTATGACGAGCCATTGGATGAAGGACTCTTTGAGATCATAGAGAAGCTTGGGTACGAGACATTCAAGGTATTGCTTGGGAATGGAATATGTTCTACTTTATCTTCTGCCGACTTGGTTCCTTGTTTTCAAGACGATAGAACTTGAGGACAAGTTTTTTTTTCAAGAGGGGGAGTATGATGTGGACATGGATGGCTTCCCTAGGACAAATTCTAGTTCTGTTAGGATTTGTTTATCAACTATCATTATTTGCTTTCTTAGAACTGTTGCGTGGTTTTACTTTACTCTTAAAGTGAAGGTTTTACATGTAACGAAAAATATATATGTTTTATATTATGTTTGTTAGTTATATTATTTAATGTCATTAAGTTATTTTTATTTTCAGTTTGGTTGTAATAAGTTGGCCGAAAAACTGAGTTGTAATAGGTTTAGGTTTAGGCGTGTGATTCTAGAGCATTTTAGGAAAGTCTTGAGCGTCTTTCCTTATGTTTGAGTTTCCTTAAAGTTGAGCTAGATTCTAGGCTTTAATTTAGGAGGTACTTTCCGTATTTTTGGCATAACTCTTAGCCCGAAAAACAGTTCTAAACGATTCTTGTGCCTAAAGTGGTTTTTTTCCATGCTCCACAGTGTCGTCGCATCAGAATGAGAAAAAAATGAAGTTGGATTTTTCATACAAGTAGTGCCCTACATTGAACGTGAAAAGTATTTTTGCCCATAACTCTTATCTTCGAAAACATTTATGATTGATTCTTGCGCCTAAAGTGGCATTTTTCCATGCTCAAGAGATTCCTCAAGTTCGAATGGGAAAAAGATGAAGTCGGATTTTTCGTACCAGTTGTGCCCTGCATCGAGGCTCAAAAGTATTTTTGGCACAACTCTTACCCCGAAAAACATTTCTAAACGATTCTTGTGCCTAAAGTGGGTTTTTCCCATGCTCCACAGCGCCGTCACGTCTGAATGTGGAAAAAATGATGTTGGATTTTTCGTACAACTAGTGCCCTACATTGAACGTGAAAAGTATTTTGCTCATAAATTTTATCTCGAAAAACATTTCCAATTGATTCCTGCGCCTAAAGTGGCATTTTTCCATGCTCAACAGATCCCTCAAGTCCGAATGAGAAAAAAATGAAGTCGGATTTTTCGTACCTATTGTGCCCTCCTTGGAAGCTGAAAAGTGTTTTTGGCATAACTTCAAGCCCGAAAAACAGTTCTAAACGATTCTTGTGCCTAAAGTAGTTTTTTTCCTTGCTCCACAGCGCCGTCACGTCAGAATGTGGAAAAAATGATGTTGGATTTTTCGTACAACTAGTGCCCTACATTGATGTGGATCCAAAGGCATCAGTCCAAGATGAGCCAATTTCACTTTTAATGGAGCATATGGGGTTCACTTTGATGACTCACAAGAATTCATTTGTGTCATGTGTCACTTGGCTCGAGGAAGACTCTACTTAGCATTTTAACTTAGTGTGATCATTAGTTAAAATGTTAGTTAATTTAGTTGAGTTGTTTTAGCTTCAATAAGGCCGAAACTATCTAGTTAATTTCGCTTCATTAAGAGTCTAGTTGTCATGGTTGTATTTTAGGAAAGTTTGATGCGGATCCAAAGGCATCAATCCAAGATGAGCCAATTTCACTTTTAATGGAGCATATGGGTTAACTTTGATGACACAAGAATGCATTTGTGTCATGTGTCACTTGGCTCGAGGAAGACTCTACTTAGCATTTTAACTTAGTGTCATCATTAGTCAAAATGTTAGTTAATTTAGTTGAGTTGTTTTAGTTTCAACAAGGCCGAAAATATCTAGTTGATTTCGGTTCATTAAGAGTTTAGTTGTCATGGTTGTATTTTCGAAAAGTTGCCTTAAAATTTAGAGTATGAATGGCGTGTAAGGAGCTGCCTTAATGCCGTGTGCTTTGAGTTGTAATTAAGGAAAGTATTGCATACCTTTCCTTTAGCTAATGTTTCCTTAAATTTAGCTAGATTCTAGGGTAGAATTAAGGGAGAAAACTTTCCTATTTTACTAGTTGTAAACCGTGGCATATTGTGAGCTTGGGGAGCAAGGCTTTCTTGCTTATTCCCTATATATAAAGGCGCCTAACCTACAGCAAGGTTAGAGTGACTTTTACATAAAAGATGTGTTAAGTTTATGTATGTTTCATAATCTTTAATCCTTCCGTTAATATGATTTTTAGGAGTGATAATCTTATTAGTGTTAAACAACTTAATTCCAGGAGTGGTTTGAGTGTGTTTAAATTCTTGTTGAGTGTTCAGGAGTGATCATTCTTCAACGAAATATCCTGGTTAGTTGTTACTATTTTTCGGATTCTCATTGTTCTTGTTTAAGTTGGCGTTTTCCTTTGGGTGTTTAGCTATCCTAGCTACGCATTCATATCAAGTGGTATAAGATTTTCCAGGAGGGTGAGGATAGAAGGGATTCTATTCTTCAAAGATCCAAGGTAATTTGTTACTTTTCTTCTCAAAGTTTCAATCTTTACGTGGGGATAAGTGGTGTTAGGGTTCTTTTTGTGCTTCCTAGTGTGTCGTATTGTTGGTATTATTGCTGCTAGAAATTGGTGTATTTGTTGTGCTTGGTTATTATGGAGAGTGAACTGGAGTAAACAACAATTCGATTTTCAAATAAAGTATAATGCTGATTCAAGTAATGTTAGTAGGCTTGAGACAAGAATGGATGCTATAACTTCTATCATTACTAAGAACTAGTTAAGAATAGCGTTGGATATGTGGGAAATTCAGATGATGAGGAGGATGAAGTTAGGGTTGTTAAACCTAATTTCAATGATGATAGGGGATTAAAGTTGGAAGATTTCACGGGAGATTTTAGTCCGGAAGATTTACTTGAGTGGATTAGATAGTTGGAGAAGGTGTGTGATTATAGGGGTTTTGATGATCAAAAGAGGTCCAAGATTACTTCGGTTAGATTGACCAAGTATGCTGGTATTTGGCTCAAAAAATTGAAAGCAAAACGTGCAAGAAAGGGGAAGGCCAAGCTTTGTAGTTGGACTAAGTTGAAAGAGAAGCTCAAGGAGAAGTTTTTGCCGAGTGACTATGAGCAAAAACAGTACATAAAGTTGACTACTTTGTGCCAATATACATTGACTGTGCATGAGTACATTATGGAGTTTGACAAGTTGTGCCTTATTTGTGACATAGAAGAGAAAGAGGCACTAAAAATTGCTCGTTACAGCAAGGGATTGAACCGTCCTATTGCAAGGAAAGTGGAGGTGTCAAGTTACAACACTTTTGATGATGTGTGTAGATTGGCTCTCACATTTGAATCTCATGAGAAAGAAGAGAAGCCGAAAACTTCTTATGCCAAATCAGGTAACTCTTTCAAACCTTCTTCATCTTATAATTCTTATTCATCTTCTAATAAGAACTATGAGGGGTTTAAGAAAGACAATGCTTTAAAAGAAGAGAAAAAGGTGGAGAAACAAAGGTGTTCGTGCCTAGGGAAAAGTTTGAAGAAAATAGAAAGTGCTTCAAGTGTCAAGGAAGAGGACACATTGCTAGTAATTATCCAACAAAGAACGCTCTTACTATGAGGCAATACCTGGCTTTGAATGAAGAAGAAGAGTTGTATGAGTTCGTGCCACAAGAAGAAGATCATGGTGAGTATAGTGAAGAAGATGCATATGCCGAAGATGATAGTAGACTAATTGGTGTTGTTAGGAGGGTTTTACATGTTGATTGCCTTCCAAGCAAAGAACAAAGGGAGAACTTGTTCCATACTCGTTGCAAAGTGGGTAAAAACACTTGTAACATGATCATTGATAGTGGTTCTTGCACTAATGTAGTGGCGACAGATTTGGTGAGCAAATTGAGTCTTGTTGTGAGGGAGCATCCACACCTTTACAAATTGAGTTGGCTTGATGACACGAGACTTTGGGTGAAGAAGCAAGCATTACTTTCTTTCTCCATAGGAAACTACAAAGATGAACTATGGTGTGATGTACTTCCTATGAGTGCTTATCATGTTTTACTTGGGAGGCCATGACAATTTGATAGAAAGGTGATTCATGAGGGAGATTCCAATGTGTATTTTGTTTTGGTTGGTTCAAAGAGGATTAGATTTCACCCTTTGGCTCCTAGTGCCGTGGTTCACAAGAAAGAAGAGAAGAAATATAGTTTACTTCTTTCATGCAAAGAGTTCGAAAAAGAAATTGAAGAAGAGGGCGTGTGCTATGCCTTGTTTGTGAGACATGCTGCTACTTGTGAGAAGAAGACAAGTAATCCACAATTTGATTCACTAATGGAAGAATTTGGAGATGTATTTCCGAAAGAGCTTCCACAAGGGCTGCCACCTTTAAGGGGAATTGAGCATGCTATTGATCTAGTTCCGGGAGCTCCTTTGCCTAACAAACAAGTTTATAGGTGTGATCCAAGTGCTTCCAAGGAGTTGCAAAGACAAATTGAAGAGTTGATTGAAAGGGGATATGTTAGAGAAAGCATGAGTCCTTGTGCGGTTCCAGCTTTACTTGTGCCCAAGAAAGATGGTACATGGAGGATGTGCATTGATAGTAGGGCCGTGAACAACATAACTGTGAAGTATAGGTTTCCCATGCCTAGATTGGAGGATATGCTTGAACTCAATGGAGCTTCGATTTTCTCAAAAATTGATCTTAGAAGTGGTTTTCATCAAATAAGGATTAGAAAAGGGGATGAGTGGAAAACTGCATTGAAGACTAAGCAAGGCCTTTATGAGTGGATGGTGATACCTTTTGGTCTATGCAACCCCCCTAGTTCTTTCATGAGACTCATGAATGAGGTACTTCGTTCCTTCTTAAACAAGTTTGTTGTTGTTTATTTAGATGATATTCTTGTTTATAGTAAGAATGTTGATGATCACTTGCTGTACCTAAGGAGTTTATTTGAGAAACTTAGGGAACAAAAACTTTTCGGCAAGTTGGAAAAGTGTGAATTTCTTGTTTCTAGCATTGCGTTCCATGGTTATATTTTCTCAAAGGAGGGAGTTTATGTTGATCCCTCTAAAGTTCAAGCAATCTCTTCATGGATGGCCTCTACTAATGCGCATGAATGTCGAAGCTTCCATGGCTTGGTTTCATTTTATCGAAGGTTTATTCGGAACTTCTCTTCTATTATGGCTCATATTACTGCATTGTTGAAGAAAGGAGAGTTTGAGTGGTCTCCTTTGGCTCAAAGGGCGTTCGAAGAAGTGAAAGAGAAGTTGTGTAGTGCTCCTATACTTGCTTTGCCGGATTTCAACAAGTTATTTGAGGTGGAGTGTGATGCGAGTGGTTTGGGAATTGGTGATGTCCTAGTTCAAGAAAAAAGGCCTATTTCCTATTTTAGTGCGAAGCTCAACGGTGCCAAGTTGAATTATTCCAACTATGATCGAGAGTTTTATGCTATTGTTCGAGCATTGGACCATTGGTCACATTACTTGAGGCCTAAACCATTCATTCTTCATCCGGATCACGAGGCTCTCAAACACATTAATGGCCAACAAAAACTCAATCATTGGCACTCCAGGTGGGTTGAGTTTCTTCAATCCTTCACTTTCTCATCCAAGTACAAGGAAGGGAAGAGCAACATTGTGGCAGATGCACTCTCAAGAAGATCTTACTTGCTAGCTATGGTGGATGCAAGGGTCATGGGGTTCGAACACTTGAAAGAACTCTACAAAGAAGATGATGAACTTGGTATGATTTTTGAAGCTCCTAAGGGTTTTTTTGTGGTTCAAGAGGGTTTTCTTTTTAAAGGAAATAAGTTGTGTGTTCCAAAGTGTGGTGTGCGTGACCTTTTGGTTCGTGAAGTGCATAGTTGAGGTATTGCTGGTCATTTTGGCATTCAAAACACACTTGATACATTGAGTGAATATTTCTATTGGCCTAGCATGATTAAAGATGTTCATATGGTGGTGAGCAAGTGTGCAACTTGCCAAAAATGCAAAAGCATCTTCTATAAGGGGATTTACACTCCTCTACCAGTTTCGGATCATCCTTGGGATAGTGTGAGCATGGATTTCATTGTTGGTTTGCCTAGAACTCAAAGTGGCAAAGATGCTATCATGGTGGTTGTGGACAGATTTTCGAAAATCGCTCATTTCATTCCCATGCACAAGAGGGATGATGCTTCTCATGTTGCTGATTTGTACTTCTAAGAGATCATTAGACTTCATGGCATACCTAGGAGTATTGTTTCGGATAGGGACTCTAAGTTCCTTAGTCATTTTTGGAGGTGTTTGTGGAAGATGGTGGGAACAAAGCTCTTATTTAGCACTAGCCATCATCCTCAAACTGATGGCCAAACAGAAGTTACAAATAGAACTTTTGGCTCTTTCTTACGTGGACTTGTGAGTAAGACTCAAAAAGATTGGGATGTGAAGCTTGCACATGCGAAATTTGCTTATAATCGTTTTCATTCATCCACTACCTTGCGTTCTCCATTTGAGGTAGTCTATGGTGTTAATCCCTTTCTTCCTATTGATCTTGTTTCTCTTCCTCAAAATGAGATACATGCGGATTCAAAAAAGAGGTTGGAGGCTTTTAACAGAACTTGTATTCAAGTAAAAGATCAAATTAAGAAGATGAATGCGCAATACAAGGAGAGAGCTAACAAACATAGGCGCCAACCTAGATTCAAGGAAGGTGACTTAGTGTGGATTCACTTGAGGAAGGAGAGATTTCCAAGCAAAAGGAAGAATAAATTGATGCCTAGAGCTGATGGACCCTTCGAAGTTATTGGCGTAGTAGGTGAGGGAGCTTACAAGATAGACTTACCTAGTGACTATGGAGGGGTAAGTGCTACTTTTAATGTTGGTGATTTATCTCCCTACTATGATGATGAGAATTTGAGAGAAAATTCTTTTAAAGAAGGGGAGAATGATGCGGATACAAAGGCATCAGTCCAAGATGAGCCAATTTCACTTTTAATGGAGCATATGGGGTTCACTTTGATGACTCACAAGAATGCATTTGTGTCATGTGTCACTTGGCCCGAGGAAGACTCTACTTAGCATTTTAACTTAGTGTCATCATTAGTTAAAATGTTAGTTAATTTAGTTGAGTTGTTTTAGCTTCAATAAGGCCGAAAATATCTAGTTGATTTCGGTTCATTAAGAGTCTAGTTGTCATGGTTGTATTTTAGGAAAGTTGCCTTAAAATTTGGAGTATGAATGGCGTGTAAGGAGCTGTCTTAATGTCGTGTGCTTTGAGTTGTAATTAAGGAAAGTATTACATACCTTTCCTTAAGCTAAAGGTTCCTTAAATTTAGCTAGATTCTAGGCTAGAATTAAGGGAGAAAACTTTCCTACTTTACTGGTTGTAAACCGTGGCATATTGTGAGCTTGGGGAGCAAGGCTTTCTTGCTTATTCCATATAAAGAAAGGCGCCTAACCTACATCAAGGTTAGAGTGAGTTTTACATAAAAATTGTGTTAAGTTTATGAATGTTTCATAATCTTTAATCCGTCCATTAATCTGATTTTCAGGAGTGATAATCTTATTAGTGTTAAACAACTTAATTCCAGGAGTGGTTTGAGTGTGCTTAAATTCTTGTTGAGTGTTCAGGAGTGATCATTCTTTAACGAAATATCCTTGTTACTTATTACTATTTTTCGGATTCTCATTGTTCTTGTTCAAGTTGGCATTTTCCTTTGGGTGTTTAGCTATCCTAGCTACGCATTCATATGAAAGTTGCCTTAAAATTTGGAGTATGAATGGCGTGTAAGGAGATGCCTTAATTCCGTGTGCTTTGAGTTGTAATTAAGGAAAGTATTGCATACCTTTCCTTAAGCTAATGTTTCCTTAAATTTAGCTAGATTCTAGGCTAGAATTAAAGGAGAAAACTTTCCTATTTTACTAGTTGTAAACCGTGGCATATTGTGAGCTTGGGGAGCAAGGCTTTCTTGCTTATTCCATATAAAGAAAGGCGCCTAACCTACAAGCAAGGTTAGAGTGAGTTTTACATAAAAATTGGTTAAGTTTATGGAATGTTTCATAATCTTTAATCCTTCCATTAATCTGATTTTCAGGAGTGATAATCTTATTAGTGTTAAACAACTTAATTCCAGGAGTGGTTTGAGTGTGTTTAAATTCTTGTTGAGTGTTCAGGAGTGATCATTCTTCAACGAAATATCCTTGTTACTTGTTACTATTTTTCGGATTCTCATCGTTCTTGGTCAAGTTGGCCATTTCCTATGGGTGTTTAGCTATCCTAGCTACGCATTCATATGAAAGTTGCCATAAAATTTGGAGTATGAATGGCGTGTAAGGAGCTGCCTTAATTCCGTGTGCTTTGAGTTGTAATTAAGGAAAGTATTGCATACCTTTCCTTAAGCTAATGTTTCCTTAAATTTAGCTAGATTCTAGGCTAGAATTAAGGGAGAAAACTTTCCTATTTTACTAGTTGTAAACCGTGGCATATTGTGAGCTTGGGGAGCAAGGCTTTCTTGCTTATTCCATATAAAGAAAGGCGCCTAACCTACAAGCAAGGTTAGAGTGAGTTTTACATAAAAATTGTGTTAAGTTTATGAATGTTTCATAATCTTTAATCCTTCCATTAATCTGATTTTCAGGGGTGATAATCTTATTAGTGTTAAACAACTTAATTCCAGGATTGGTTTGAGTGTGTTTAAATTCTTGTTGAGTGTTCAGGAGTGATCATTCTTCAACGAAATATCCTTGTTACTTGTTACTATTTTTCGGATTCTCATTGTTCTTGTTCAAGTTGGCGTTTTCCTATGGGTGTTTAGCTATCCTAGCTACGCATTCATATGAAAGTTGCCTTAAAATTTGGAGTATGAATGGCGTGTAAGGAGATGCCTTAATTCTGTGTGCTTTGAGTTGTAATTAAGGAAAGTATTGCATACCTTTCCTTTAGTTAATGTTTCCTTAAATTTAGCTAGATTCTAGGCTAGAATTAAGGGAGAAAACTTTCCTACTTTACTGGTTGTAAACCGTGGCATATTGTGAGCTTGGGGAGCAAGGCTTTTTGGCTTATTCCTTATAAAGAAAGGCGCCTAACCTACAACAAGGTTAGAGTGAGTTTTACATAATAATTGTGTTAAGTTTATGAATGTTTCATAATCTTTAATCCTTCCATTAATCGATTTTCGGAGTGATAATCTTATTAGTGTTAAACAACTTAATTTCGGGAGTGGTTTGAGTGTGTTTAAATTCTTGTTGAGTGTTCGGGAGTGATCATTCTTCAACGAAATATCCTTGTTACTTGTTACTATTTTTCGGATTCTCATTGTTCTTGTTCAAGTTGGCGTTTTCCTTTGGGTGTTTAGGTATCCTAGTTACGCATTCATATGAAAGTTGCCTTAAAATTTGGAGTATGAATGGCGTGTAAGGAGATGCCTTAATTCCGTGTGCTTTGAGTTGTAATTAAGGAAAGTATTGCATACCTTTCCTTAAGCTAATGTTTCCTTTAATTTAGCTAGATTCTAGGCTAGAATTAAGGGAGAAAACTTTCCTATTTTACTAGTTGTAAACCGTGGCATATTGTGAGCTTGGGGAGCAAGGCTTTCTTGCTTATTACCTATAAATAAAGGCGCCTAACCTACATTAATGTTAGAGTGAGTTTTACATAAAAAATGTGTTAAGTTTATGAATGTTTCATAATCTTTAATTCTTCCATTAATTCGATTTTCGGGAGTGATAATCTTATTAGTGTTAAACAACTTAATTCCGAGGAGTGGTTTGGTTTGAGTGTTCGGGAGTGATCATTCTTCAACAAAATATCCTTGTTACTTGTTACTATTTTTCGGATTCTCATTGTTCTTTTTCAATTTGGCGTTTTCCATTGGGTGTTTAGCTATCCTAGCTACGCATTCATATGAAAGTGGTCTTAGATATCCAGGAGGGTGAGGATAGAAGGGATTCTATTCTTCAAAGATCCAAGGTAATTTGTTACTTTTCTTCTCAAAGTTTCAATCTTTACGTGGGGATAAGTGGTGTTGTTACAAGTCAAGGTCAAGATCCTAAGTCAATCGATGAAGGAGAACCGATTTGTCTAGTCCTTGAAGCATTTGGGTTCAAGCTCAATTAAATTCTTCTGTGTCCATGATTAAGTGGGAAGATGATCAAGTCCAAGAAGCGTGAGTTGGCACCATTTCTAGAGTCTTAGTTAATTTTAATTAAGTCGTTAATTTTGAGCAATTAAGGACCGAAATATCTTTGTTATTTTCCATAGTTAAAGTGTTTTTGCGGAGTCCTTATTTTCAAAGTATACAAGTCGTCATTGAGTTGTAATATTTCTAGTTTCCTTATTTATTTTAGGCGTGTAAGGGGGATTTGGGGCCGATTTGATTGTTTCCTTAATTACTCCTTTATGCTCTCCTAGAATCTAGGGATTATGATGCGGGGTGGTAAGCTTGTATTCCCTTAAAATACTAAGGTTGATATTCGGCTATTGGAGTCTTGGAGGGCAAGTTTAATTCTTGTCATGAATAAAATAAATACACGTCTTCGCATTACAAGAGCATGAGTGATTTACAACAAAAAACCTTTGTTATTGAATCTAATTGTTCTCTTCAAGTTTTTCGACAATTAAGTTAATTTTCGGGAGTGTTAATTAATTTAGTGTTTAATCTACTTAAAATTCTGGAGTGGTTTGAGTGGAGATTAAGAGTTAACTAAAATATTCGGGAGTGTTTGAGTTGTAATTAAGGAAAGTATTGCATACCTTTCCTTAAGCTAATGTTTCCATAAATTTAGCTAGATTCTAGGCTAGAATTAAGGGAGAAAACTTTCCTATTTTTCTAGTTGTAAACCGTGGCATATTGTGAGCTTGGGGAGCAAGGCTTTCTTGCTTATTCCATATAAAGAAAGGCGCCTAACCTACACCAAGGTTAGAGTGAGTTTAACATAAAAATTGTGTTAAGTTTATGAATGTTTCATAATCTTTAATTCTTCCATTAATCCGATTTTCGGGAGTGATAATCTTATTAGTGTTAAACAACTTAATTCCGGGAGTGGTTTGAGTGTGTTTAAATTCTTGTTGAGTGTTCGGGAGTGATCATTCTTCAACGAAATATCCTTGTTACTTGTTACTATTTTTCGGATTCTCATTGTTCTTGTTCAAGTTGGCGTTTTCCTTTGGGTGTTCAGCTATCCTAGCTACGCATTCATATGAAAGTTGCCTTAAAATTTGGAGTATGAATGGCGTGTAAGGAGCTGCCTTAATTCCGTGTGCTTTGAGTTGTAATTAAAGAAAGTATTGCATACCTTTCCTTAAGCTAATGTTTCCTTAAATTTAGCTAGATTCTAGGCTAGAATTAAGGGAGAAAACTTTCCTATTTAACTAGTTGTAAACCGTGGCATATTGTGAGCTTGGGGAGCAAGGCTTTCTTGCTTATTCCATATAAAGAAAGGCGCCTAACCTACAGCAAGGTTAGAGTGAGTTTTACATAAAAATTGTGTTAAGTTTATGAATGTTTCATAATCTTTAATCCTTCCATTAATCGATTTTCGGGAGTGATAATCTTATTAGTGTTAAACAACTTAATTCCGGGAGTGGTTTGAGTGTGTTTAAATTCTTGTTGAGTGTTCGGGAGTGATCATTCTTCAACGAAATATCCTTGTTACTTGTTACTATTTTTCGGATTCTCATTGTTCTTGTTCAAGTTGGCGTTTTCCTTTGGGTGTTTAGCTATCCTAGCTACGCATTCATATGAAAGTTGCCTTAAAATTTGGAGTATGAATGGCGTGTAAGGAGCTGCCTTAATTTCGTGTGCTTTGAGTTGTAATTAAGGAAAGTATTGCATACCTTTCCTTAAGCTAATGTTTCCTTAAATTTAGCTAGATTCTAGGCTAGAATTAAGGGAGAAAACTTTCCTATCTTACTAGTTGTAAACCGTGGCATATTGTGAGCTTGGGGAGCAAGGCTTTCTTGCTTATTACCTATAAATAAAGGCGCCTAACCTACATCAATGTTAGAGTGAGTTTTACATAAAAAATGTGTTAAGTTTATGAATGTTTCATAATCTTTAATTCTTCCATTAATCCGATTTTCGGGAGTGATAATCTTATTAGTGTTAAACAACTTAATTCCGAGTGTTTAAGTGGTTTGAGTGTTCAGGAGTGATCATTCTTCAACAAAATATCCTTGTTACTTGTTACTATTTTTAGAATTCTCATTGTTCTTGTTCAATTTGGCGTTTTCCATTGGGTGTTTAGCTATCCTAGCTACGCATTCATATCAAGTGGTATCAGATATCTAGGAGGGTGAGGATAGTTGGGATTCTATTCTTCAAAGGTCCAAGGTAATTTGTTACTTTTCTTCTCAAAGTTTCAATCTTTACGTGGGGATAAGTGGTGTTGCATACAAGTCAAGGTCTAGATCCTAAGTCAATTGTTGAAGGAGAACCGATTTGTCTAGTCCTTGAAGCATTTGGGTTCAAGCTCAATTCAAACTCTTCCTGTGTGTCCATGATTAAATGGGAAGATGATCAAGTCCAAGAAGCGTGAGTTGGCAACATTTCTAGAGTCTTAGTTAATTTTAATTAAGTCATTTAATTTCGGCAAATAAGGACCGAAATATCTTTGTGATTTTCGACCAAGTTAGAGTGTTTTTGCGGAGTCCTTGTTTTCCATGTATACAAGTAGTCATTGAGTTGTAATATTCTCTAGTTTCCTTATTTATTTTAGGCGTGTAAGGGGGATTTGGGGCCGATTTGTTGTTTCCTTAATTACTCCTTTATGCTCTCCTAGAATCTAGGGATTATGAGGCAGGGTGGTAGCTTGTATTCCCTAAAATACTAAGGTTGATATTCGGCTATTGGAGGCTTGGAGGGCAAGTTTATTCTTGTCATGAATAATATAAATACACGTCGTGCTGCATTACAAGAGCATGAGTGATTTACAAAAAAACCTTTGTTATTGAATCTAATTGTTCTCTTCAATTCTTTTCGACAATTAAATTAATTTTCGGGAGTGTTAATTAATTTAGTGTTTAATCTACTTAATTCCGGGAGTGGTTTGAGTGGAGATTAAGAGTTAACTAAAATATTCGGGAGTGTTTGAGTTGTAATTAAGGAAAGTATTGCATACCTTTCCTTAAGCTAATGTTTCCATAAATTTAGCTAGATTCTAGGCTAGAATTAAGGGAGAAAACTTTCCTATTTTACTAGTTGTAAACCGTGGCATATTGTGAGCTTGGGGAGCAAGGCTTTCTTGCTTATTCCATATAAAGAAAGGCGCCTAACCTATACCAAGGTTAGAGTGAGTTTAACATAAAAATTGTGTTAAGTTTATGAATGTTTCATAATCTTTAATCCTTCCATTAATCCGATTTTCGGGAGTGATAATCTTATTAGTGTTAAACAACTTAATTCCCGGGGAGTGGTTTGAGTGTGTTTAAATTCTTGTTGAGTGTTCGGGAGTGATCATTCTTCAACGAAATATCCTTGTTACTTGTTACTATTTTTCGGATTCTCATTGTTCTTGTTCAAGTTGGCGTTTTCCTTTGGGTGTTTAGCTATCCTAGCTACGCATTCATATGAAAGTTGCCTTAAAATTTGGAGTATGAATGGCGTGTAAGGAGCTGCCTTAATTCCGTGTGCTTTGAGTTGTAATTAAGGAAAGTATTGCATACCTTTCCTTAAGCTAATGTTTCCTTTAATTTAGCTAGATTCTAGGCTAGAATTAAGGGAGAAAACTTTCCTATTTAACTAGTTGTAAACCGTGGCATATTGTGAGCTTGGGGAGCAAGGCTTTCTTGCTTATTACCTATAAATAAAGGCGCCTAACCTACATCAATGTTAGAGTGAGTTTTACATAAAAAATGTGTTAAGTTTGTGAATGTTTCAATCTTTAATTCTTCCATTAATCTGATTTTCAGGAGTGATAATCTTATTAGTGTTAAACAACTTAATTCCAGTAGTGGTTTGAGTGTTCAGGAGTGATCATTGTTCAACAAAATATCCTTGTTACTTGTTACTATTTTTCGGATTCTCATTGTTCTTGTTCAATTTGGCGTTTTCCATTGGGTGTTTAGCTATCCTAGCTACGCATTCATATCAAGTGGTATCAGATATCCAGGAGGGTGAGGATAGAAGGGATTCTATTCTTCAAATATCCAAGGTAATTTGTTACTTTTCTTCTCAAAGTTGCAATCTATATGTGGGGATAAGTGGTGTTGATACAAGTAAAGGTCAAGATCCTAAGTCAATTGTTGAAGGAGAACCGATTTGTCTAGTCATTGAAGCATTTGGGTTCAAGCTCAATTCAAACTCTTCCTGTGTGTCCATGATTAAGTGGGAAGATGATCAAGTCCAAGAAGCGTGAGTTGGCACCATTTCTAGAGTCTTAGTTAATTTTAATTAAGTCGTTAATTTCGGTAACTAAGGACCGAAATATCTTTGTGATTTTCGACCAAGTTAGAGTGTTTTTGCGGAGTCCTTGTTTTCCAAGTATACAAGTCGTCATTGAGTTATAATATTCTATAGTTTCCTTATTTATTTTAGGCGTGTAAGGGGGGATTTGGGGCCGATTTGTTGTTTCCTTAATTACTCCTTTATGCTCTCCTAGAATCTAGGGATTATGATGCAGGGTGGTAGCTTGTATTCCCTAAAATACTAAGGTTGATATTCGGCTATTGGAGGCTTGGAGGGCAAGTTTATTCTTGTCATGAATAATATAAATACACGTCGTGCTGCATTACAAGAGCATGAGTGATTTACAAAAAAACCTTTGTTATTGAATCTAATTGTTCTCTTCAATTCTTTTCGACAATTAAATTAATTTTTCGGGAGTGTTAATTAATTTAGTGTTTAATCTACTTAATTCCGTGGAGTGGTTTGAGTGAGATTAAGAGTTAACTAAAATATTCGTGAGTGTTTGAGTTGTAATTAAGGAAAGTATTGCATACCTTTCCTTAAGCTAATGTTTCCATAAATTTAGCTAGATTCTAGGCTAGAATTAAGGGAGAAAACTTTCCTATTTTACTAGTTGTAAACCGTGGCATATTGTGAGCTTGGGGAGCAAGGCTTTCTTGCTTATTCCATATAAAGAAAGGCGCCTAACCTACACCAAGGTTAGAGTGAGTTTAACATAAAAATTGTGTTAAGTTTATGAATGTTTCATAATCTTTAATTCTTCCATTAATCCGATTTTCAGGAGTGATAATCTTATTAGTGTTAAACAACTTAATTCCAGGAGTGGTTTGAGTGTGTTTAAATTCTTGTTGAGTGTTCAGGAGTGATCATTCTTCAACGAAATATCCTTGTTACTTGTTACTATTTTTCGGATTCTCATTGTTCTTGTTCAAGTTGGCGTTTTCCTTTGGGTGTTCAGCTATCCTAGCTACGCATTCATATGAAAGTTGCCTTAAAATTTGGAGTATGAATGGCGTGTAAGGAGCTGCCTTAATTCCGTGTGCTTTGAGTTGTAATTAAGGAAAGTATTGCATACCTTTCCTTAAGCTAATGTTTCCTTAAATTTAGCTAGATTCTAGGCTAGAATTAAGGGAGAAAACTTTCCTATTTAACTAGTTGTAAACCGTGGCATATTGTGAGCTTGGGGAGCAAGGCTTTCTTGCTTATTCCATATAAAGAAAGGCGCCTAACCTACAGCAAGGTTAGAGTGAGTTTTACATAAAAATTGTGTTAAGTTTATGAATGTTTCATAATCTTTAATTCTTCCATTAATCCGATTTTCAGGAGTGATAATCTTATTAGTGTTAAACAACTTAATTCCAGGAGTGGTTTGAGTGTGTTTAAATTCTTCTTGAGTGTTCAGGAGTGATCATTCTTCAACGAAATATCCTTTTTACTTGTTACTATTTTTCATATTCTCATTGTTCTTGTTCAAGTTGGCGTTTTCCTTTGGGTGTTCAGCTATCCTAGCTACGCATTCATATGAAAGTTGCCTTAAAATTTGGAGTATGAATGGCGTGTAAGGAGCTGCCTTAATTCCGTGTGCTTTGAGTTGTAATTAAGGAAAGTATTGCATACCTTTCCTTAAGCTAATGTTTCCTTAAATTTAGCTAGATTCTAGGCTAGAATTAAGGGAGAAAACTTTCCTATTTAACTAGTTGTAAACCGTGGCATATTGTGAGCTTGGGGAGCAAGGCTTTCTTGCTTATTCCATATAAAGAAAGGCGCCTAACCTATAGCAAGGTTAGAGTGAGTTTTACATAAAAATTGTGTTAAGTTTATTAATGTTTCATAATCTTTAATTCTTCCATTAATCCGATTTTCAGGAGTGATAATGTTATTAGTGTTAAACAACTTAATTCCAGGAGTGGTTTGAGTGTGTTTAAATTCTTGTTGAGTGTTTAGGAGTGATCATTCTTCAACGAAATATCCTTGTTACTTGTTACAATTTTTCGTATTCTCATTGTTCTTGTTCAAGTTGGCGTTTTCCTTTGGGTGTTCAGCTATCCTAGCTACGCATTCATATGAAAGTTGCCTTAAAATTTGGAGTATGAATGGCGTGTAAGGAGCTGCCTTAATTCCGTGTGCTTTGAGTTTTAATTTAGGAGCATTCATATGATAGTTGCCTTAAAATTTGGAGTATGAATGGCGTGTAAGGAGCTTCCTTAATTCCGTGTGCTTTGAGTTGTAATTAAGGAAAGTATTGCATACCTTTCCTTAAGCTAATGTTTCCTTAAATTTAGCTAGATTCTAGGCTAGAATTAAGGGAGAAAACTTTCCTATTTAACTAGTTGTAAACCGTGGCATATTGTGAGCTTGGGGAGCAAGGCTTTCTTGCTTATTCCATATAAAGAAAGGCGCCTAACCTACAGCAAGGTTAGAGTGAGTTTTACATAAAAATTGTGTTAAGTTTATGAATGTTTCATAATCTTTAATCCTTCCATTAATCTGATTTTCAGGAGTGATAATCTTATTAGTGTTAAACAACTTAATTCCAGGAGTGGTTTGAGTGTGTTTAAATTCTTGTTGAGTGTTCAGGAGTGATCATTCTTCAACGAAATATCCTTGTTACTTGTTACTATTTTTCGGATTCTCATTGTTCTTGTTCAAGTTGGCGTTTTCCTTTGGGTGTTTAGCTATCCTAGCTACGCATTCATATGAAAGTTGCCTTAAAATTTGGAGTATGAATGGCGTGTAAGGAGCTGCCTTAATTTCGTGTGCTTTGAGTTGTAATTAAGGAAAGTATTGCATACCTTTCCTTAAGCTAATGTTTCCTTAAATTTAGCTTGATTCTAGGCTAGAATTAAGGGAGAAAACTTTCCTATTTTACTAGTTGTAAACCGTGGCATATTGTGAGCTTGGGGAGCAAGGCTTTCTTGCTTATTCCATATAAAGAAAGGCGCCTAACCTACAGCAAGGTTAGAGTGAGTTTTACATAAAAATTGTGTTAAGTTTATGAATGTTTCATAATCTTTAATTCTTCCATTAATCCGATTTTCAGGAGTGATAATCTTATTAGTGTTAAACAACTTAATTCCGGGGAGTGGTTTGAGTGTGTTTAAATTCTTCTTGAGTGTTCGGGAGTGATCATTCTTCAACGAAATATCCTTGTTACTTGTTACTATTTTTCGTGATTCTCATTGTTCTTGTTGAAGTTGGCGTTTTCCTTTGGGTGTTCCTAGCTACGCATTCATATGAAAGTTGCCTTAAAATTTGGAGTATGAATGGCGTGTAAGGAGCTGCCTTAATTCCGTGTGCTTTGAGTTGTAATTAAGGAAAGTATTGCATACCTTTCCTTAAGCTAATGTTTCCTTAAATTTAGCTAGATTCTAGGCTAGAATTAAGGGAGAAAACTTTCCTATTTAACTAGTTGTAAACCGTGGCATATTGTGAGCTTGGGGAGCAAGGCTTTCTTGCTTATTCCATATAAAGAAAGGCGCCTAACCTACAGCAAGGTTAGAGTGAGTTTTACATAAAAATTGTGTTAAGTTTATGAATGTTTCATAATCTTTAATCCTTCCATTAATCTGATTTTCAGGAGTGATAATCTTATTAGTGTTAAACAACTTAATTCCAGGAGTGGTTTGAGTGTGTTTAAATTCTTGTTGAGTGTTCAGGAGTGATCATTCTTCAACGAAATATCCTTGTTACTTGTTACTATTTTTTCGAATTCTCATTGTTCTTGTTCAATTTGGCGTTTTCCTTTGGGTGTTTGACTATTCTAGCTACGCATTCATATCAAGTGGTATCAGATATTCCAGGAGGGTGAGGATAGAAGGGATTCTATTCTTCAAAGATCCAAGGTAATTTGTTACTTTTCTTCTCAAAGTTTCAATCTTTACGTGGGGATAAGTGGTGTTGATATAAGTCAAGGTCAAGATCCTAAGTCAACAGTTGAAGCAGAACAAATTTGTCTAGTCCTTGAAGCATTTGGGTTCAAGCTCAATTCAAACTCTGCCTTTGTGTCCATGATTAAGTGGGAAGCGTGAGTTGACACCATTTCTAAAGTCTTAGTTAATTTTAATTAAGTCGTTAATTTCAGCAAATAAGGTCCGAAATATCTTTGTGATTTTCGACCAAGTTAGAGTGTTTTTGCGGAGTCCTTGTTTTTCAAGTATACAAGTCGTCATTGAGTTGTAATATTCTCTTGTTTCCTTATTTATTTTAGGCGTGTAAGGGGTGATTTGGGGCCGATTTGTTGTTTCCTTAATTACTCCTTTATGCTTACATAGAATCTAGGGATTATGATGCAAGGTGGTAGCTTGTATTTCCTAAAATACTAAGGCTGATTTTCGGCTATTGGATGCTTGGAGGGCAAGTTAATTCTTGTCATGAATTATATAAATACACGTAGTGCTGCATCACAAGAGCATGAGTGATTTACAAAAAAACCTTTGTTATTGAATCTAATTGTTCTCTTCAATTATTTTCGACCATTAAGTTAATTTTTAGGAGTGTTAATTAATTTAGTTTTTAATCTACTTAATTCCAGGAGTGGTTTGAGTGAGATTAAGAGTTAACTAAAATATTCAAGAGTGTTTGTTTTAGTTATCATATCTGGGTTACTTTGATATCTTCGGACTTAGTTTATTGATCAAGCTAGGTTCCTTTGCTCGGATTACTTGGTTGCTTCTTCATCTTGGAGCTCCAATTATATCAGTTGGTATCAGATTTTTCCAGGAGGGTGAGGGTAGAAAGGATTATGCTTTCATTGGTAAGTATTTCTTCTAGTTAATTCTAGTTGCTTGTTCGATCCATTGTTGGGGTTTGTGTGGTTGTTGGCTTGCTATTTCTTCTTCTTTGGCGTGGCATATTGTTTATTCTCTTGGCGTTATCATGTCTGATATTGCGGAATTGAAAGGTCTTGTTGAGCAAATAGCTAAAATGTAATTTGATGCTCAAATTAGGGCAGATAGTTTGGAAACCTCACAAAAGGCTCTAGTTGACATGCTTTTGAAAAAGAAAAACCCTAATCAGGTTGATTATGAATCTGATGTTGAGGAAGTAAAATTTGTTAAACCTACTTATGATAATGATAGGGGTATTAAGCTAGATGATTTTACTGGTGATTCTAGTCCTGAGGATTTACTAAAATGGATCCGTCAACTTGAGAAATTTTGTGATTATAAAGGTTTTGATGATGAAAAACGGTTTAAAATTGCCACAATTAGACTAACTAACTATGTTGGAATTTGGTTAGAGAGTCTAAAGGCAAAAAGGGCAAGACTTGGAAAACCTAAGCTTAAAAGTTGGAGTACGCTTAAGAAGAAATTGAATGAAAAGTTTGTTCCAAGTGATTTTATTCAAAGGCAATACATGAGAAAGAATTCTTTAACTCAAGATGTGTTGAGTGTTCATGATTATATGGTTGAGTTTGATAAATTGTGCTTAATTTGTGACGTTGAGGAAGTCGAACAAGAGAAAATTGGAAGGTTTGTTAATGGACTTAATAAATCTATTGCTAGAAAGGTTGTTGTTGCAAATTACAGTACTTTTGATGATGTGTGTCGTTTAGCCCTAAAATTTGAACGTCATGAATTGGATAAAAAGAAAACATATGTGGGGAAAAACACCAGCAACAAAACCACTTCTTCATCTTTTTATCCTTCTTCTTCTAAGTCCTCTGAAAAGAAAGAAATTCCTTCTAAGGGGGAATAAAAGGGGGGAACGACCTAAGATGGTAATTTCTAAGGAAAACCGAAAGTGTTTTAAGTGTCAAGGGAGGGGTCATATTGCTAGTAATTGCCCTAGTAGGAAAGCCCTGACTTTGAAACAATACATGGCCATAGAAGAGGAAGAGAGAACGTATGATTTTGTTTTGGAAAGTGATGGGGGAGAGGACGAAATTGAGAATGACGTTGCATATGCTGAAGATGAATCTAGGATGCTTGGTGTTATTAGGAGAACTTTGCATATTGATCCTTCTCCTAATCATGATCAAAGAGAAAATTTGTTTCATACTAGATGTCGAATTGGTGAGTTTACTTGCAATGTTATTATTGATAGTGGTTCATGCACTAATGTGGTGGCCTCTCATGTGGTCTCTAAGTTGAATTTGGTTGTTAGAGATCATCCTCGTCCATATAAGTTGAGTTGGTTAGATGATAAAACTGGTTTGATTGTGAAGAAACAAGCGCTTGTCTCTTTTTCTATTGGGAATTACAAGGATGAATTGTGGGGTGATATACTTCCTATGAGTGCTTCTCATCTTCTTCTTGGTAGGCCTTGGCAATATGATCGAAAGATTATTCATGAAGGGAAAACTAATGTGTATTCTGTTTTGATGGGTTCTAAGAGGATTCGACTTGTGCCTTTGTCTCCTAGTTCCATTGCACCTAAGAAGGTGGTTGAAAGTAAACAAAATTTATTTCTTTCGGCCAAAGAGTTCTAAAAGGAGGTATAGTTGGAAGGTCATGGTTATGTTTTATTTGTTAAATGTGCTTTAACTAATGATGTTTCCTCTAGAGATCCGAAACTTACAGCTTTGTTGCACGAGTTTGATGATGTTTTTCCGGAAGAATTGCCTCAAGGGTTGCCACCTTTGCGAGGCATTGAGCACGCCATTGATCTAGTGCCAGGTGCACCTTTACCAAATAAACCAGCTTATTGATGTGATCCCGTGTCTTCTAAGGAGCTACAAAGGCAAATTGAAGAGTTGATTAATCGAGGCTATGTGAGAGAAAGCATAAGTCTATGCGCCGTTCCTGCTTTGTTTATTCCAAAGAAAGATGGCACTTGGAGGATGTGTTACATGAAGCCGTCAACAACATCACAATCAAGTATCGTTTTCCTATGCCTAGATTGGAAGACATGCTTGATGAGTTACATGGAGCTTCTATATTCTCAAAGATAGACTTGAGGAGTGGTTACCATCAAATGAGAATTCGTGAAGGAGATGAATGGAAAACTGCTTTCAAGACCAAACAAGGTCTATATGAATGGATGGTAATGCCCTTTGGTCTTTTGCAATGCTCCTAGTTCTTTTATGAGACTTATGAATGCGGTACTACGTCCCGTTCTTAACAAGTTTATTGTTGTCTATGTAGATGATATTCTTGTTTGTAGTACTAGTGTTAAATCTTATTTATCTCATTTAAGATCTTTGTTTGAAAATTTAAGAGAGCAAAAGTTGTAGGGAAAAATGGAAAAATGTGATTTTCTTATTCCTAGTATTGCTTTTCTTGGCTATATTGTGTCTAGGGATGGAGTTCATGTGGATCCGGAGAAAGTCAAGGCTATTCCATCATGGTTGGCGCCTACAAGTGCTCATGAATGCCGAAGCTTCCATGGCCTAGCTTCCTTTTATAGGAGGTTCATTCGGAATTTCTCAACAATCATGGCACATATCACTGAATTGATGAAGAAAGGGGAGTTTTCATGGAACTCTCATGCTCAAAAGGCCTTTGACGAAGTGAAGGAGCTGCTATGCAATGTACTTATTCTTGCTTTGCCAGATTTCAACAAATTGTTCGAAGTTCAGTGTGATGCTAGTGGACTTGGTGTTGGGGCAGTTTTGCTGCAAGAAAGGAGGCTCATTGCTTACTTTAGTGAGAAGTTGAGTGGCGCCAAACTCAATTACTCAAACTATGATAGAGAATTCTATGTAATTGTGAGAGCTTCGGATCATTGGTCACAATACTTGAGGCCCAAGCCATTCATTCTTCATTCGGACCATGAGGCACTCAAGCATATCCATGGACAGCAAAAGCTCAACCATAGGCACGCCAAGTGGGTTGAATTCCTACAAGCCTTTACTTTTTCTTCTAAGTACAAGGAAGGTGAGAGTAATATTGTTGCTGATGTTCTTTCTAGGCGTTCCAATCTTTTAGTTGTGGTTGATGCACGGGTTTTGGGGTTTGAACACTTAAAAGAATTATATGTTGATGATGCTGATTTTTGTGATTCTTTTAAAAACCCTAATGGCATGTTTGTAGTACACAGGGATCCTTATTTAAGGGGAACAAGTTGTGCATTCCTAAAAGTGGCGTGAGAGAATTGCTTGTGAGAGAAGTACATAGTGGTGGGGTGACTGGTCATTTTGGTGTTCATAAGACTTTAGATACTTTGAATGAAAGTTTTATTGGCCTAACATGATGAGAGATGTTCATATGGTGGTTAGTAAGTGTGCTACTTGTCAAAGGTCTAAAAGTACTTTTCATAAAGGCTTTTATACTCCATCGCCCGTACCTGATTCTGCATGGGATACTGTGAGTATAGATTTTATTGTTGGATTGCCTCGGACTTAAAGGGGGAAGGATGCTATCATGGTGGTGGTAGATTGTTTTTCTAAAATGGCACACTTTGTTCCTATGCACAAAATTGATGATGCTTTACATGTTGCGGATGTATACTTTAGGGAAATCATTCGTTTGCATGGTATTCCTAGAAGTATTGTTAGTGATCGTGATACTAAGTTTCTAAGTCATTTTTGGAGAAGCTTATGGACGATGGTGGGGACTAAGTTACTCTTTAGCATGAGTCATCATCCTTAAACTGATGGCCAAACTGAAGTAACTAATAGGACCCTTGGAGCTTTATTGTGTGGCTTGGCGAGCAAGACACAAAAAGATTGGGATATGAAGTTAGCACATGCCGAGTATGCATACAATCGGTCTCATTCTTCTACTACTTCTGAATCTCCATTTGAGGTGGTTTATGGTATCGATCCTTTTCTTCCTATTAATTTTGTGTCACTAACGAAATATGAAATTTATGTGCACTCAAAGAAAAGGTTGGAAGCATTCAAGAAGACATGTGAGCAAGTGAAAGCTAGAATTGAGAAGATGAATGCTCAATACAAGGAAAGGGCCAACAAGCATCGAACGCAACCTAAGTTCTAAATTGGCGACTTTGTTTGGATTCATTTGAGGAAAGAAAGATTTCCAGGCAAGAGGAAGAACAAGCTTATGCCAAGAGCTGATGGTCCATTTAAGGTTCTTGATGGTATTAATGAAAGTGCTTACAAAATCAACCTTCCAAGTGATTATGGAGGTGTGAGTGCAACCTTCAATGTTGGTGATCTTAGTCCTTATCGTGATGATGAAAATTTGAGGATAAATTCTATTGAAGAGGGGGAGAATGATACAAGTCAAGGTCAAGATCCTAAGTCAACTGTTGAAGGAGAACCGATTTGTCTAGTCCTTGAAGCATTTGGGTTCAAGCTCAATTCAAACTCTTCCTTTGTGTCCATGATTAAGTGGGAAGATGATCAAGTCCAAGAAGCATGAGTTGGCACCATTTGTAGAGTCTTAGATAATTTTAATTAAGTCTTTAATTTCAGCAAATAAGGTCCGAAATATCTTTGTGATTTTCGACCAAGTTAGAGTGTTTTGTTGTTTCCTTAATTACTCCTTTATTCTCTCCTAGAATATAGGAATTATGATGCAATGTGGTAGCTTGTATTTCCTAAAATACTAAGGCTGATTTTCTGCTATTGGATGCTTGGAGGGCAAGTTTATTCTTGTCATGAATAATATAAATACACGTCGTGCTGCATTACAAGAGCATAAGTGATTTACACAAAAACCTTTGTTATTGAATTTAATTGTTCTCTTCATTTATTTTCGACCATTAAGTTAATTTTCAGGAGTGTTACTTAATTTAGTGTTTAATCTACTTAATTCTAGGAGTAATTTGAGTGAGATTAAGAGTTAACTAAAATATTCAGGAGTGTTTGTTTTAGTTATCATATCCGGGTTACTATGATATTTTCAGACTTAGTAAATTGATCAAGCTAGGTTCCTTTGCTCGGATTACTTGGTTGCTTCTTCATCTAATTAATTAACACTAAGTTTTTTTGTGCTTCCTAGTGTTGAATAAAAGTGGCTATTTCTTATGAATAGCTCAAATACCACTTTGATGTGGTTGCGGATGTACTTTAGTTGAGTTTTACGGAAATCCAAGAATCTTGAAAGAAAGACTGGATCTTTAGGGTTTTCTTTAAGTATTAAGGAAAGAACAATTCGATCAAACACATAGTAATTCACGAATTGGGCCTTGATTCACTCTCAAACACAATGTAATTAAGTAATCAATCATAAATCTCAAACACAAAGTAATCGATTCAAGGTTTGGAAATCACAAAGAAGTCCGAAAATTTTCACAAAGAAAATTAAAACTCTAATCTCATAAATTTGTCTATCTTTATTAATGAAAAACGAGCCATATATATAGGCTTACAAAAACTGATTCCAACCTCTACTAGATTTAGGAATACTAAATAAACTAAGAAAAGGAAAACAACTCCTACTATGCTTAGGACAACCCCTAAGTCATACGAATCCTATTAAGCTTGAATCATGTAAAATCCATTGTTTTAAGAACGTAGGCAAAACCATGATTCCTAATACAACTCGAATAAGAAAACATAAAGCAATAAAGATATGAAGAGTCCTAATAGAACTCAACTAAGCATGCTATCACACGCCATTCTCATTCCTAATAGAACTAGGAATGTCTTCCAAACATCCATCTCATCACGCACACATCATACTCCCCCTCTTAAAAAGAACTTGCCCTCAAGTTCCGTCAAGGCATAGTATCAAATCACATGCATTAAGTGAAACACAAACTCCCTTGCCAAGTATAAATTGATATGTGTCGAAATTCTCATGATGTACAATATGAAATGGGCCTTCATCCACCGGTTCTTCCTTCCCCTTTGAGTCGTAATAGAGCTTTTTGGCAGCGTGAGAAAGCCATACATGATCCCCGACACTAAATGGTGCCTTTTGACGAATTTGCAGTAGATGGTCTTGCTTTATAGCTCTTCTCTCCTTCTTCGTCATCTCTTTTGAATCAACAGTAGAAATGAAGCACGAACTAGATGGTGAAGAAGAAGTACTCGGTCCTTTTCCCTTAACTTAAGTAGCACCCGAAAACTTTGGAGGTAATGGAGTCAAGTGAATTTTCTTGTTCCCCACTCGCAGAGTATAAACATTGCTTTCACCTTCATGACTAACTTTGCGATCAAATTGCCATGGCCTACCAAGGAGTATATGCGAAGCACTTATTGGTAGTACATCACACCATAGTTCATCCGAATAGCCACCAATAGAGAAAGCAACTAGTGCTTGCCTTTTCACATTTAAACCCGTCGTATCATTCAACCACTTAATATTGTAAGGACATGGATGTTCCCTTATAGGCATTTGCAACTTATCTACCATATCAGATGAAGCTATATTCGCACACGAGCAACTGTCAATGATCATGTTACACATCTTATCCTTCACCCTACATCTCGTATGAAAAAGATTATCCCTTTGTTCTCGACTTGGTGAGGACTCAACATGCAAAGCTATAGTCAAGGTGTGTCTATTGGGACACTCACTCGCAATATGTCCTCTCCCTCGGCACTTATAGCACATTCTCTTGTCTAAGTATTCTTGTTTTGGCAAGAACACTTTCGGTTTATCTCCATTCTTCTTATCTGTACTCGAACTAGATTTAACCTTGACGTTACTCCCTTGAGAACCCTCGTCAAACCCACATTGCTGTGAACCTTGAAAAGATTTATAAGTATGCTTTGGCTTCTCGTCCTTCACTTGTTTCTCATACTTTTCGCCTAGTTTGCAAGCTTCATCAAAAGTGAAAAATTGAGAAGTATCCACCTTTACAGGAATGTTCTTAGCGAGCCCCTTGATATAGCAAGCAATTTTCAACTCCTCTCGTTCTTGCATTTTACAAATCATAGAAAGTTTTTCAAATTTCCTAGTGTATTCAGCAACACTAAGGTTGTCTTGCATCAAACAAGTGAGCTTAATGTACTGGTCTTACTCATAAGATCTAGGTAGGAACCGTTTCTCCATCCTTCTCTACAAGTCCTCCCACGAAGTGAGTCTTTGATCTTCCCTTCGAAGTTCCATAATTAAACTCTCAAACCATAAAGAAGCATACTTTATGAGTTTTAAAGTAGCCACCTTGAACTTTTTTGATCATCATACCCTTTGTAGTCAAAAACTCGATCAAGCCTTCTAACCCAATCTTGGAAAATTTCTGGATCAACGTCTCCACTAAATTCCGGCAAATCAAGTTTCAAACTCCGATCTTCTTCATAAACCCTATTTCTCACACTTAGTTGTTGAACCAAATGCTCTGATTGGTCGTCATGATCAGATTCATACAAAACATCATTGGGATCCTTTCTCCGACGCACCATGTTTGCAAGAATAGTGATTCTTTGGTCAGCTTGTTGTTGGCGCTCTTCCCAACTCTCCTTTTGCTCTTGATTGCTCTTAGTAAGTTCATCAATACGAGCATCTATCTTAGCAAAATTAGCATTGATATCACGTAAATTCTTAGCCCAATCTTCACCACATGCCATCCCAATTCCCACGCAACCAGTATGCATCAAGAAATTGAAGGAAAGCAAATAACAACACGGTAAACTTGCTCCCCAAGAAAATTATCACAGGCGTATCAAAATACCTCTAAATTCAATGAAATTTTGTCAGGATCTAGCCCTATATGTTTCCAGCATGATATGATTGCGGAAGCTTAATGTACGATTAATTTTTAGTGTTTTATAATTAGGAACGAAAAAAAAGATAGGCTCTTGTTCCCTCAAGAAGTAGAGGATCTGTCACTAACCTCGACCAGGAGATGCACACAAACCACGATTTGTATGTTCTTGGTACGACGATCAAATATTCAATGCAACACAACATTCGAATAACTCAAACAATTCATTCAACTCTCTCCTTTTTATTGATTAGACGTGCCTATTTCTAATAAGAGCAGCAAGAAAATCTTGCTCTCCAAGGCAATACATCACACGACCAACTAGCAACAATTTAGGAAAGTTTCCCCTAAACCTAAGCCTAGAATCTAGCTTGAATTTAAGGAAACAATAGCTTTATGGAAAGAGATGCAACACTTTCCTTAAATACCAAAAACCACACGGCAGCTTAGGGCATTCCCATTGCACGCCTCATACAACTCAATGACCAAGAGAACTTTCCTAAAATACAGCCATGACAAAAGACCTTCTAATGCACCGAATTCTACTAAGTATTTTTGGATTTATTAAACCTAAACAACTCAACTAACTTAACTAACATAACAATAAGTGACATATTTTCGGTTACATGAAAAACCTTCACTTTAAGAGTAAAGTAAAACCATGCAACAAACTAATAAAGCAAATAAAGATAGTTGATGAAGTAATCTTTGCACGTGCCATGCATCACAGCACTCGACCAACATTTCACTCAAAAACTCCAAGTATATCAACCGCAACAAGCAATTTATCACAACCGTGCCAGATTCAATCGAAAACAGAACAATGAACAAAAACCGTCCCGAAACTATACGAAACGATCTTCAAATCGTACGAAAACTCCAAGTAGTCCAGTTTAGGCTCAAGAATAACCCCAAAATTTATTTCCAACTAGGAGAACGAAAATAAACGAAACGCACCTGAAAACTGTTTGAATCTGGACGAACGCACTGTATGTTTTTTTCGACTTTCTTTCAACCAGCTCTAATACCAATTTGATGTGGTTGCGGATGTACTTTGGTTGAGTTTTACGGAATACAAGAATCATGAAAGAAAGACTGGATCTTTAGGGTTTTCTTTAAGTATTAAGGATAGAACAATTCGATCAAACATAAAGTAATTCACGAATTGGGTCTTGATTCACTCTCAATCACAAAGTAATTAAGTAATGAATCTTAAATCTCAAACACAAAAGTAATCGAATCAAGGTTTGGAAATCACAAAGATGTCCGAATATTTTCACAAAGAAAATTAAAACTCTAATCTCATAAATCTGTCTATCTTTATTAATGAAAAACGAGCCATATATATAGGCTTACAAAAACTGATTCCAACCTCTACTAGGTTTAGGAATACTAAATAAACTAAGAAAATGAAGACAACTCCTACTATGCTTAGGACAACCCCTAAGTCATACGACTCCTATTAAGCTTGAATCATGTAAAATCCATCGTTTTAAGAACGTAGGCAAAATCATGATTCCTAATACAACTCGAATAAGAAAACATAAAGCAATAAAGATATGAAGAGTCCTAATAGAACTCAACTAAGCATGCTATCACACGCCATTCTCATTCCTAACAGAACTAGGAATGTCTTCCAAACATCCATCTCATCACGCACACATCATAAATTTGATGTGGATGCGGATGTACTTTAGTTGAGTTTTACGAAAATCCAAGAATCTTGAAAGAAAGACTGGATCTTTAGGGTTTTCTTTAAGTATTAAGGATAGAACAATTCGATCAAACACAAAGTAATTCACGAATTGGGCTTTGATTCACTCTCAAACACAAAGTAATTAAGTAATCAATCTTAAATCTCAAACACAAAGTAACCGATTCAAGGTTTGGAAATCACAAAGAAGTCCGAAATTTTTTACAAAGAAAATGAAAACTCTAATCTCATAAATCTGTCTATCTTTATTAATGAAAAACGAGCCATATATATAGGCTTACAAAAACTGATTCCAACCACAACTAGGTTTAGGAATACTAAATAAACTAAGAAAAGGAAAAACAACTCCTACTATGCTTAGGATAACCCCTAAGTCATACGAATCCTATTAAGCTTGAATCATGTAAAATCCATCGTTTTAAGAACGTAGGCAAAACCATGATTCCTAATACAACTCGAATAAGAAAACATAAAGCAATAAAGATATGAAGAGTCCTAATAGAACTCAACTAAGCATGCTATCACACGCCATTCTCATTCCTAACAGAACTAGGAATGTCTTCCAAACATCCATCTCATCACGCACACATCATACTGGCGCTAGAAGGAGTTGATCAAATTTTCATAAGATACTATATCAAGTGGAGGTGTCAAGTTACCAACTGATATGATTGCACGTCCAAGTTAAAAGAGGAACTAAGTAAATCCGAGCAATGGAACTAACTTGAACAATTCACTAATGTCTGAAAATTGATCAAAGTAACCCGGATATGATAACTAAAACAAACACTCCTGAATATTTTAGTTAACTCTTAATCTCACTCAAACCACTCCTGGAATTAAGTAGATTAAACACTAAATTCATTAACACTCCTAAAAATTAACTTAATGGCCGAAAATAATTGAAGAGAACAATTAGATTCAATAACAAAGGTTTTTGTGTAAATCACTCATGCTCTTGTAAGGTAGCATGACATGACTATTTATATTATTCATGACAAGAATAAACTTGTCCTCCAAGCACTACAAGAACCGAAAATCAGCCCAAGTATTTTAGGAAATATTAAGGAGAGAATAAAGGAATACTTAAGGAAACAACAATTTAAGGAAACTAGAGAATAAGGAAACTAGGAAATATTACAACTCAATGACAACTTGCAACTTGGAACCAACTTAATCATGGACAAGATAATTTCGGACCTTATTTTGCTGAAATAATAGACTTAATTAAAATTAACTAAGACACTATAAATGGTGACTTCTTCATGCTTCATGGATTGGATCATCATCCCACTTAATCATGGACACAAATGAAGAGTTCGAATCTAGCGTGAATCCAAATGCTTCAAGGACTAGACAAATAGGCTCCCCTTCAATAGTTGACTTCGGAACTTGACCTTGACTTGTATCATTAATGATGTGATATCAAGCGTCATTTCTATGTTTAATTTACTTTCTTAGGATTGTTGCATGGTTTTACTTTACTCTTAAAGTAGAGGTTTTACATGTAACGAAAAATATGTCTTTTATTATGTTTGTTAGTTAAATTAGTAAAATGTCATTAGGTTGTTTTTATATCAGTTGGTATCAGAGCAGTGTGGTTGTGGAGGCGCGTGAGGGAGCGTGCAAGCTTGGATTAAGCTAACATTTTGTATGGTAACAGTGGACAACTTGAAGTTTATTGGGTCAATATTTCGTAGAAATCCGATCAGTAACGAAGTCACAGCAAGCAGAATCTTTTGACGAAAAATTCCTGGCAGTTTCAATTAACATGGGAGAATCCGAGGCACTTAAGGCTTCGATGACAACTATGATGGTTAAGATGACTGCACAAGTGGCTGACCTTCTTGCTGGATGACTGGAGGAGTATGAGCAGAAGGCTAATGATAATTCCGCACTCCTAGCTAAACTCACAAGCGAAAGGAGAGGAGAGAAGAACCATAAGGAATCCATATTAAAACATCGACATCTTTAATACTGAAATTGAGGAAACGTTTTGTTCCTAAGTCCTATAAGCAAGAATTGTACCTATGGATGAATATGTGATTGAGTTTGAGAAATTATATTTGGCATGTGGGTGTAAGGAAGAGGAGGAGCAAAAGATGGCCAAATTTCTGTTTGGTATGAATAAACCGATTGCTAATCTTGTTGAATTGCAAACTTATAGCACGTTTGATGAGTTGTGTCAATTAGCAAGTAAGGTGGAAAGGCAGCAAAAGGAGGCTAAGAGTAAGAGTTCTCATTTGTCTTTCACTCCAAAATCCAAAACTTCCTTTTCTTTTGTGAAGACCGAAACTTTGGACCAAGGGAAATCTGGTTCAGACCTTGTGCAGGGTGAGGCGTCTCAAAAGTTCCAAAGGGGGGAGAAGGATGAGATCAAGTGCTTTAAATGTCAAGGCAGGGGGCATTACAAATCCGAGTGTCCTAATAGAAGAGTGATGACTGCAACCATGGTTAATGTATTGGAGGAAGAAGAAACCAACCATGCGTTGCTTATGAAAGGCAAGGGCATTGATCATAGTGATGATGACATGGATGTGGTGCAATTGGAGGATCAACCTTTGTTTGAGGTCATGCCTGATCATGAGACATTAGTGTTGAGGAAAGTTCTTCATGCGCAAGCAAGTCCTTTAGAGGATGTGAATGAAAGGGAGAACTTATTTCATAGACGCTGCTTGGTGGATGGGAGGAGTTGTTCGGTGATTGTGGATAATGGCTCGTGCACTAATGCTTGTTCTAGGAAGATGGTGGATACCTTGAAGCTGGAAACAAGGAAACACGCAAACCCTTATAAGCTAAATTGGTTGACGAATGATGGTGGCGTGGCTGTTACAAAATAAGCCCTTGTTTCGTTTTCAATTGGCGAGTTCAAGGATGAGGTTTGGTTTGACATAGTTCCTATGGATGCATGTGCTTTGTTATTGGGACGACCATGGCAATATGATAGGGATGTGATCTACCTAGCAAAGAAGAACGTGGTCTCGGTGCTGCATGAGGGGCGACGAATAGGATTGAAACCATTACCATCCAAAGTGAGTTCAGTGGCTAAGGAAGGAACCAAGGCAATTTCTCTTGTTGATGTGGAGCAACCTGCAATCAACCGAAAACAAAGAAAAGAGAAGCACAAGGACTGGATTTTACAAGCATGGCTAAAGCCTCCATTCGAGATTGGTGAGTATGTGTGGCTGTCATTAAGTACTCAAAAGCTCCATAACAATGCAAAGGGAAAAACCGACCCTATTGAAGAAGGTTCATTCAAGATCGTGCATAGTGAGAATTATGACACTTTTCAAGTTATGCTTGGAAATAGCGTGTGTGCTTCATTGCTAGCTGCTGATTTGGCTCCATGCCATGATTATGGAACTTGAGGACAAGTTTTTCTTTCAAGAAGGGGGGAATGATGTGATATCAAGCGTCATTTCTATGTTTAATTTGCTTTCTTAGGATTGTTGCATGGTTTTACTTTACTCTTAAAGTAGAGGTATTACATGTAACGAAAAATATGTATTTTTTTATGTTTGTTAGTTAAATTAGTTAAATGTCATGAGGTTGTTTTTATATCAGTTGGTATCAGAGCAGTGTGGTTGTCGAGGTGCGTGAGGGTCAGTGCAAGCTTGTAATGAGCTAAAATTTTGTGTGGTAACAATAGACATCTTGAAGTTTATTGTGTCAAAATTTCATAGCAATCTGATCAGTAACGAAGTCACAGCAAGCATAAACTTTTGACGAAAAATTCCAGGCAGTTTCAATCCGAGGCACTTAAGGCTTGGATGATACTTATGTTGGATAAGATGACTGCACAAGTGGTTAACCTTCTTCATGGACGACTAGAGGAGTATGAGAAGAAGGCTAATGATAATTACGCACTCCTAGCTTAACTCGCAAGCGAAAGGAGAGGAGAGAAGAACCATAAGGAATCCGAATTGAAACTTGGAGATCTTCCATAATTCAATGGATTTAAGGACCCTCAGGCTTATTTGAATTGGGAGAGGAGGGTTGAACACATGTTTGATCACAAAGGTATGGATGAGACTCAACGTTTTAATCATGCTATACTTAAATTTACTGATTATGCATCTGATTGGTATGACTCTTTTCAAGTGCAAAGAGTTAGAGATGGGAAGGAAAAGATTGATTAATTGAAATTTCGGACTGTTTATCTTTGTGAGTATCGGACGTATTTTCCAAGACTTGATTGTTTTAAGGGAGTGAACCTAAACACAAGATCCTTGATTTAAACGAGTGAAGTTTAGATTAAGCTTAGGTGAATTATTTAGTGAGTGAAGCTAAATCAAATCATCTAAAACCCTTCCTAATTCAAGTTTATGGTGAGTGAAGCCCTAAAAGTGAATTAGAACCCTTAGTGGAGATTAACTGAGTGAAGGTTATTCGAAGCTAAGCTAGATTCCGTTCACGGAATCATATCAGTTATGATTGCAATGATTCAAGCTTAATAGGAGTCCTAAATTTAGGACAGTAAACTAAATTTATCAAGTATGGATGATTCAGTACTAAATTTTTGCGTGATTCTTGAGCATAAAAGTGAGTAAAGTAAAGTAAATACATATTTCGTATGAATAGCTCTGATACCACTTGATATGATTCCATGAACGGAATCTAGCTTAGTTCCTCACAAGCTTCACTCACTTACGATTCCCTAAGGGTTCTAACTCTAATACCTAGGCTTCTCTCACCAAGGAATCAAATTAGGGTGTTTCGAGATTAAGTTTATTAGCTTCACTCACTAACTCACTCGAATCTCACTTAGTTTTAGGTTTCACTCGCCTAACACTAAGGTTCTTCTCTCCTCTCCTATCGCTTGTGAGTTTAGCTATGAGTGCGGAATTGTCATTAGCCTTCTTCTCATACTCCTCCAGTCGTCCATCAAGAAGGTCAGCCACTTGTGCAGTCATGTTATTTATCATAGTTGTCATCCAAGCCTTAAGTGCCTCGGATTCTCCCATGTTAATTAAAACTGTCGGAATTTTTCGTCAAAAGTTTATGCTTTCTGTGACTTTGTTACTGATCGGATTGCTACAAAATTTTAGCTCAATCCAAGCATGCACACTCCCTCAAGCGCCTCCACAACCACACTGCTCTAATACCAACTGATATGATTTCGTGAACGGAATCTCGCTTAGCTTCGAATAACCTTCATTCAGTTAATTTCCACTAAGGGTTCTAATTCACTTTTAGGGCTTCACTCACCTTAAACTTGAATTAGGAAGGGTTTTAGATGATTTGATTTAGCTTCAGTCACTAAATAATTCACCTAAGCTTAATCTAAACTTCACTTGTTTAAATCAAGGATCTTGTGTTTAGGTTCACTCCCTAAAACCATTCAAGTCTTGGAAAATACGTCCAATACTCACATAGACAAATAGTCTTAAATTTCAATTAATCAATCTTACTTAGCCTCATAGGACAAGACATGTATTTGTAGAAGATGAACAAGAAAACCCTTGCTCACCAAGCAAACATATGGCTGAAATTGCAAGTTAAAATATAAGGAAAGTTTCCCCTTAAAACTAGCCTAGAATCTAGCGCAAAATAAGGAAACATTTGATTTAGGAAAGCTTTGCAAAAACTTTCCACAAATCTTACAAGCATCACACGACCAACCTAGCAACAACTAATATGATTCTATGACCGCAATCTAGCTTAGCTTCGAATAACCTTCACTTAGTTAATCTCCACTAAGGGTTCTAATTCACTTTTAGGGCTTCACTCACCTTAAATTTGAATTAGGAAGGGTTTTAGATGATTTGATTTAGCTTTACTCACTAAATAATTCACCTAAGCTTAATCTAAACTTCACTCGTTTAAATCAAGGATCTTGTGTTTAGGTTCACTACCTAAAAACAATCAAGTCTTGGAAAATATGTCCAATACTCACAAAGTCAAACAGTCCAAAATTTCAATTAATCAATCTTACTTAGCCTCATTGGACTAGGCATGTATTTATAGAAGATGAACAAGAAAACCCATGCTCACTAAGCAAACATATGGCTGAAATTACAAGCAAAAATATAAAGAAAGTTTCCCCTTAAAACTAGCATAGAATCTAGCGCAAAATAAGGAAACATTTGATTTAGGAAAGCTTTGCAAAAACTTTCCACAAATCTTACAAGCATCACACGACCAACCTAGCAACAACTAATATGATTCCATGAACGCAATCTAGCTTAGCTTCGAATAACCTTCACTCAGTTAATCTCCACTAAGGGTTCTAATTCACTTTTAGGGCTTCACTCACCTTAAACTTGAATTAGGAAGGGTTTTAGATGATTTGATTTAGCTTCACTCACTAAATAATTCACCTAAGCTTAATCTAAACTTCACTCATTTAAATCAAGGATCTTGTGTTTAGGTTCACTACCTAAAAACAATCAAGTCTTGGAAAATACGTCCAATACTCACAAAGTCTAACAGTCCGAAATTTCAATTAATCAATCTTACTTAGCCTCATTGGACTACGCATGTATTTATAGAAGATGAACAAGAAAACCCATGCTCACTAAGCAAACATATGGCTGAAATTACAAGCAAAAATATAATGAAAGTTTCCCCTTAAAACTAGCCTACAATCTAGCGCAAAATAAGGAAACATTTGATTTAGGAAAGCTTTGCAAAAACTTTCCATAAATCTTACAAGCATCACACGGCCAACCTAGCAACACCTCTTCCCTTACTTTCCTTATTACAACTCATGACAACTCATCTACTTGGAGCCTAAGTAAATGAATTACAAGCTGATTTTTTGGAGATCTTTATGTAATTAAGTTACTTTAACTAACTAACTTAACTAACAATAACAATAAAAGACGTATTTTTGGTTACAAGTAAAACCTTCACTTTAAGAGTAAAGTAAATGTGCGCTATCAGAACTAAGAGTAAATGTTGCTATTCATAAGAAATTTGTTGCCAACTCGAGTTGGCAATAAATTGGAAACAAATTATATTTGTTGCTAAAAGGCTTGTTGCTATATGATTTTAGTTACAAAATCCAAAATAATTTCATTGCCATATCGCAACCATTAAAATATTATTGCCATGTTGTTGCTATGTTTGCAGCATTTGTTGCAAACTCTAGCAAGGAGTTCTGAATGATTGTTGCTACATATCGCAACAAATTATTAATATTTTGTTGGCAAAAAAAAAAATTTATACAGATGCAGCAAGGAAACTCAAGATGATTATATTAGTTGATCTATTTAATTATCGGATTTGGACCATCTTACAATTCAAAGCTGTAAGTAGTGTTTTAGTGTTGGATTTGGTGATCGTTCGATTCATATGGATGATTTTCGTGGACTGGATTGAAGAAGAAGCTACTTAGCATTTTAATTTAGTGTCATCATTAGTTAAAATATTAGTTAAAGTAGTTGATTAGTTTTTATTTATGTTTCAATAAAGTCCGAAAATATCTAGCTGATTTCGGTGATTAAGAGTCTAGTTGTCATGACTTGTATTTTAGGAAAGTTTCCTTAAATCACGAGTTGTAAGTGGCGTGTAAGGGGCAACCTTGATGCCGTGTGGTTTTGATGTATTTAAGGAAAGATTTGCACATCTTTCCTTAACCTAGTGTTCCTTAAGTTCTAGCTAGATTATAGGCTTGAATTAAGGGGAAACTGTCCTTAACTTTGTCTATGTGAGCCGTGGCTTATGGTTATCTTGGAGAGCAAGGTTTTCTTGCTTCTTCTATTATAAATACCACAAGTCAAGCCTCATTAAGAGCTAGACAATTAGAGTGAGTTTACATAAAATTGTGTTAAAGTTATGAATGTTTCATGAATCTTAATTTCAGCCATTAATCTGATTTTCAAGAGTGATAATCTTATTAGTGTTAAACAACTTAATTCCAGGAGTGGTTTGAGTGTGTTTAAATTCTTGTTGAGTGTTCATGAGTGATCATTCTTCAAAGAAATATCCTTGTTACTTGTTACTATTATTCGGATTCTCATTGTTCTTGTTCGAGTTGGCGTTTTCCTTTGAGTGTTTAGCTATCCTAGCTACGCATTTATATCAAGATTACTGATATGATTTTCGAGGCTGTTTTCGGACTCTTTTTGTGTTTTATGATTTTTGTGGACGAAAGTAAGTAACAAGGATATCAACAATCCAACTATCTCATTATGAATTGAACTAGGTTTGAGGAATAAAGCTATCTCGGCCAAATTCAATAGTGTTATTTTGCTATCTAGGCAAAAACAACAATAATTCACAAGGAATAACTTTTATCAAAACTCAACTCTCACCTTTATTCTGGTTAGGCGCCTATATTTATAGAAGAAGAAGCAAGAAGACCTTGCCCTCTAAGCTATTACATCACACGGCCAACTAATTAGTATTTGATGTGAATCTAAAAACACCCTCCAAAGTCACTAGTGGAAAAAAGCCCATCTGATGCGGTCAAAATCGGGCTTACTGATCCGGTTTTGGCCCGCATCGGATGGGCTCACAGCAGATCCAAAATATTTACTGATCCGGTCCAAAACCATCTGCATGTATGGCCATTTTATTAAGCATATTATGCCCAATTGAAGCATAAATAATTAAATACATAAAAATATTAACATACACAACTATGACATTATAATTTTATACTTCAATGGATCCTCCTATTGAATTTAACAATCATTCGCCATCATAGGCTTATTCAAGCTTGCAATTTCTGTTTGTCTTTGATATCTGAAGGACTAAAGCCTTTAAGGTGTGTTAACAGCCAACCGGATCTCAAGGCATCACTTGATGAGACAAATACATCGATCTACATGTATGGCAAAAGCAAGAATCTTGATTAAAAAAAAGTAATTATATTTACTTGTAGAGTGAACATATTATGAAACACATTGACAACTAACTGACTGACTGCGACAAAACTTGGTGTGATAATCAGGCAATTTATGCAAATGGCAAGAAGCAGCATAAACTGATAAGATGAAATGCACGTCAAAGAAAATTGTGATAGTCATATAATAGTAACAAGTTAAAATCAATTGCAACCAAACCACACAATGCCAGATGTCATACCTTAGGATGTGAAGGATACACGTGCAAGCAGATAAGTAAAAGCATATAAAGAGGCAAGGATGCGTGAAATAGTGACAAACAAATTTGACTTTCACATCCTTCGATCACTCGCAAGTGATTCATGCCCCAGTTTTCCAAGATAATTGTTGAAGCATTGTATAAATGAGATTTCTACCTTTTGGAGCTTTACCCAGTCACTAGTTCGACATATAAATATCATGCTACAACAAGAAAAGAAACACCTAAGTGGCTAAGCCTAATTATCTCAGAGAAAGAGAATCATGGTCCTAGAGTTTTGCCAATATATAACGTGCAATCCCCTGCATATAAAGCGTCGACAATGAGGACCAATTCCCAAAATGTGCTGATTTTTAAGCACTTCCAAGAAAGTGCTTGTTGCATTTAGAAACAAAATTTATCATGTGTCAACCTAGAATTTTCTTAGCAAAAGCTAGAACTATAGAGCTTAAACAAATACATAGCCGAAGAATAGTTATGAGCAACCATTGTGCATACATACATAAAATGCACATATTCTATAGATACATGTATGCAAACTGTAGAACATATTTAGATATGGACAAGTAACTGCAACAAATCCCAGGAGGCAAAAGAACAGAAGAGGTTGATAAAGTCAATTCACTTTGTGTTCTTTAGGGAGTGCAGAACAAGGGATGAACAGTTTTGCAATGTAGACAGAGCAAAGTTCTGCTTCAGCATTTTTCTTGCTAACACAAAATCCTTTCAAGCATAAACAAAACACACTGTCCAGATTCCATAAGCATAAACAAGATACAGTTCAGTTACTCACTTGAAAGGAAAATCGCATATCAATCAAATGAAGGATGGTATTGGAGTTCAACGTGACAACAAAGTAAAGCACAAACAGACAATAAACAAGATACAGTTCTAGTTCATGTAATGCATACAGGTTTTGAAACAAGTAGTGACAGTGGGTTGCAATAATTGTGGAGAAAATGCTAGGAATGTAAAGCAACAAACGGAAAAGGAAAAAACTCTTTGGACTCAGGTCCACGTCTGTGTCCAAATCCATGCACATATCTAACTTCTCTTCTCTATCTAAGTATACTAGCCCGTATAAAATCTCTAAGATAAACTACGTTTGCTTGCCGACAATAATGTGAAGTTCACGCAACCTGAGACACAAGCTAACAAGTCTTTATAAGCAACAAGGTCCAACAACCATGCAACATATAGCCATAGCAACAACAATGACTTCAGCAAGACTTCCCTCAGTGCAGTTTTAGTGCGACTAACACCAATATATACTGTAATTACAAACAAAAGCACAGCTGGTACAAGGGTGTGTTTAAATTTACCGTATCATCTATCGAGAAGCCTTTTGCCCAAGTGATCAAAGTTCCGGAGTAAATGGATGTTTGCGGTACAGGGAACAAGCCGATTTTCTTGTGGGTGGCAACAAGCCGAATGAACTGACCAACACCGTGTGAAGAAGAAAACGCCGGCATTAATGGAGAAGATGCCGGAGTTGGGTAATCGGTGAATACTCATCTACTCACTGTTCTTGGTTTTTTTTTCAGTTAAAAAAATTTTAGCCCACCACTCTGAACACAAACAAGTAAAGTTTGGTGTTTCATATTGAACAAGAACACATTCATAACATCCAAAACAAGCAATTTTTCAGTTCTCTAACCTTAAACACCACAAAATAACTACTAAGAGTACACAAAAGCAATAACAATAGCTCTAAAATAATCAATTCAAGCCAGAAATCGAATAGCCCAATTATTATCACATTTGAACTAAAAAAAAAACAATACTGAACCAAAAACTGCAACAGATTCAATCAACAACAACGCAAACAATCAATCACTATTCCGAAATCAACTCAACTCACTCCTGCCGGCGTTTTCACAACATCCAAAACACATTATTTTTCAGTTCACTAGCCTAAATAAAACAAAACAACTACCGAAATACAAAAAATCAACAATCAAGCTCTAAAAACTTGAAATCAAACATTCTAATGAACATCACAATCATTACAACTGAAAAACACAACACTAAACTAAAAACTGCAATAAAATTAATCAATCACCATTCCAAAACCAATCAACCTCAAAAACAAAAACAAAAAAAGTAGCGCACCTCACATTACACTGACGAATCTTGCAAGAAGCAGGAGGCAATCGATGAGAATGACGAGAGAAATCAGCAGAGCACACATTAGAGTGTTTAGAGATCAATCCGATTAATCCATGGCTTAAAAAACACGTATGGAGCTTCGCCGCCATTGATGCAAAGCTCACATTAAAAAATTATGCCGGAGTTGGGTAATCGGTTAAGGTTGAGAAGGTGGGGTGGGGGGTTTCGTGCGAAAATTCCGACCACTTCGCCCCACCGCAATCTTCAACTTCAATCAAACCTCAAAAAAAAAAAAAAGGCGAAATCAAAACCCTAGATTTTCGCTTTTTTTTCCGGCAAATGCTCATCGAAATTCGATTCTTCGAGAACAAAATTTAAAAATGAAAAGATAAAAAAAAGGTTGAATTAGGTTAAAGACCGAAAATTAGAGAAGAGAGAAAGAAATATCTCGATGAATTTAGGGGAAGAAAGTGATGAAGCAGAGGATGATGGGGCGTGGAGATCTGTTGAGGAGAGAGAGAAGATGCGTTGTTGAGAGACGAAGTGAGAGAGGCGAAGTGAGGAGGGAAGGGCTGGAATCAGATGAGTGAAGTGAGGGAAGGGCTGGGTCACGCTTATACAGCGTTTTGGGCCTTGTAATTTTGGCCCATTCAACTATCCATGTTATCAATCAAAACCCGCGTTTTGGGCCTTGTTATCCGGTTTTGTTTGGAGGAAAAAAAAAGGTGATTAACTGATCCGGTCACGTGAACCGGATCAGTTAACCGAAAACCGGAGCGGTTTCTATTAACTGATCCGGTTCACTAAAAGACCGGATCAGATTTTCCGCCCAGCTTTCCCTCCCATTTTTTTAATGATTTTCGGATGCGGTTTTGTAAAAACCGAATCTGTTATTAAGTCAGATAAGATTTTTTCCACTAGTGAGTATTGGATGATGAATCTAAACTCAATGAACCAAAAACACTCACAATTCAACTCAAAGTCACCCGAACCAAGGGATAGTGCCAAATAACAAGGACAAACTCAATGTTTTGGGGTTTTAGGCCAGAGGCAAGACCCACTCAACCTCTCCTAAGCTTATTACTCAACAACACACTCAAAGTAATAAGGAACTCTTGAACTTGAAACACACTCAATGTTTAAGGGCTAAAACACAAAGTTTTTATCAAATTACAAAGCTCCACTTCTCCTATCATAAGCACTCCTTATATAACATATAGGAGCAGCAAAATGAAGCCTAAAAACCCTTGAAAACCGTCCACCTTTGGACAGGTTTTAGGAGTTACAAAACTCCTTGATTCAAGCCTATTGATAAGCTCCATTTAATGAGCTGTTACAAAGGCAAAAATCAGCACACTAAGCATGCTTAAACAACAACATTATCATACGCCTAACTCCCTAATCACACACCGAACTTACCTAAGTATTACAAGTAATCACTAGGCTTTATTTTATGCTTCAAATAAAACAACAAAAACAAATAGGAACCCAAACAGAACTTGGGCTTCCTTTACAACCATGCTTGAAACCCAAACAGAACTTGGGCTTATCAAATGTTGATGCACGCCTCATGTTGGACCTTCAATTTGCTTCATTGTTCGGCTCATATTTGGTTCATTCCCCCTTTCATTGAAAAAGTTTGTCCTCAAACTAGGATTGTCCAAGCAAACAGAAAAACCTCTCAAATGAAATGGAGGACTCACACTTATCAACTTAACAAGAATAGGAGCATTGCAAAAGAGGTATTTGACTGTCTCAAAAGTTATTGTTGTATCGCCCCACTCGAAATCTTTTTTTTTTTAACAGTTCGGTCAATTGACTCATGAAAATATAGGAGTACTTGTTGAACCTCTTATAAAAGGAGGCTAGTAGCATCACCATACACTCATACAACCTTTATTTTATTTTGAAAACCGTTTTCCACCTATCTCTCTCCCTAATTCTTATTGGATGGTAATCACTCTTTGAGTTTGTTTTGGAAAAGACTAAGTCTTCACTCATTTTATGCACTTTGTCCTCAAAATCCTTGCTATTTTTCGTGTCACACGCATAGACAACTTTGGTGGGCCAAGGTGCTCTTTGATTCAAATTAAGCAAGTCAATACCATGTTCAAAGTCTCTTATAGGAGAGAGGTCTTTGGCCATGTTATTGCGAATCACCTCTTTGTACTCTTCTAACAACTCATTCAAAGAAGATGAGTCATTACAAGTAGTACTATTCTCCTCTTTGGCCCTCATAACCAAAGCATTCCCTCCCCCATTCTTTTCCACTATCTTTGTATGTTCATTACAAATTACAAGGTAGTTGCTTCTCTCTTATTCTTTTTTAGCATCTTTGGGAGGTAAAGGCAACAATTTAACTTTTCTACCATCACTTGAATACATTGAAGCAACCATGTTTGAACTTGTGAGACTTTCACCACCAACACTAGAACATTGCTCGGGAAAATCTTCTTCAAATGGATCAAAATTTGTGACATCATATGAGCTGATAAGAGATTTCTTTTGAAACAAAGTTCCTTTAAAAGCAAGTTCATGAAAACAATTTTCTTTCCCTTGTTCTTCTTTAATGTCTTGAATTATTTCTTTCTTTTCAAGAGCAACTTCAAAATTGTTTTCCATGACTTCAATTTCAAGTGTTCGATCCATTACCCTATTTCTTTCATCTTCTTCTTCAAAACTTTGGTAGTCATCCATGGACACATAAAACTTATTAGGACAGGAATGGTACGTATGCCCATGACCATGGCATTTTGAACATCTTGCACCATCAACCATTCCAGTTTCAAAGAAGAATTTCCTCCCACTTAGTATCCATTCTAGTGCTTTGTTGTAATCTAGTGGCCTCACGTTCTTCTATTTTCTTCTCTAAATTTTCAAGTTTTTGGGTGATTAATCGTATCATTTCAGCTAGATCCCCACCCCCAACCATTTTCTTTCACTATGATACTAGGCTGTTACAATTACAAGGTGTAAACTGCCGTAAACTTTGAACAACAAAACGAAACTGTAAATGGCCTTGAGACTCTTAGAGGCTTACAAATTATCAAAATTCAAGAAAAAATAAGCAGATTGAAAAACAGAAACTCCTTAAAAGCTTCTCGGACGAAGGAGAAATCTTCGTTTGAAATCCGCTGTGCTGATTTCCTCCGATTTTGACGCAGTCCACAAAAACGTGCCTAGTTTAATATCTAAAAATTCACAAAAATCTGAAACATTTTGTGAGTATTCTAGACAAAAATATATGCAGAGTCAAAAAAAGAAACTCCCAAATCAGACTCCTGTAGCCCAATAAATCGCTCTCCAAAGTTGGACCGAAAACAGGATGAATTCTACCCGTTTTGTTTCACCACCAAAACGCGATTTTCTTCAATGATTGTTCACCAAAGCTCTTATACAAGATGATGTGAATCTAAAAACACCCTCCAAAGTATTGGATGATGAATCTAAACTCAATGAACCAAGAACACTCACAATTCAACTCAAAGTCACCCGAACCAAGGGATAGTGCCAAAACACAAGGACAAACTCAATGTTTTGGGGTTTTAGGCCAGAGGCAAGACCCACTCAACCTCTCCTAAGCTTATTACTCAATAACACACTCAAAGTATTAATGAACTCTTGAACTTGAGACACACTCAACGTTTAAGGGCTAAAACACAAAGTTTTTTATCAAATCACAAAGCTCCACTTCTCCTATCATAAGCACTCCTTATATAACATATAGGAGGAGCAAAATGAAGCCTAAAAACCCTTGAAAACCTTCCACCTTTTGACAGGTTTTAGGAGTTACAAAACTCCTTGATTCAAGCCTCTTGATAAGCTCCATTAAATGAGCTGTTACAAAGGCAAAAATCAGCACACTAAGCATGCTTAAACAACAGCATTTTCACACGCCTAACACACTAATCACACGACTAACTTGCCTAAGTATTACAAGTAATCACTAGGCTTTATTTTATGCTTGAAATAAAACAACAAAAACAAATAGGAACCCAAACAGAACTTGGTCTTCCTTTATAACCATGCTTGAAACCCAAACAAAACTTGCGCTCTTCAAATGCTGATGCACGCCTCATTTTGGACCCTCAATTTGCTTCATTGTTGGGCTCATATTTGGTTCAGTATTTTAGGAAAGTTTCCCCTAAAGTTAAGCCTAGAATCTAGCTAGAACTTAAGGAAACAATAACTTTAAGGATAGAGGTGCAACACCTTCCTTAAATACTCTAAACCACACGCCTAAGTAAACCCTTATTACAACTCAGATTTTCGGCTCTTATTACAACAAAAATAAAAATGACTCAACGACATTAACTAATTTAACTAACAAACATAATAAAAGACATATTTTTCGTTACATGTAAAACCTTCACTTTAAGACTAAAGTAAAACCATGCAACAATTCTAATAAAGCAAATAAAGATAGTTGGTGAAGCCATCCATGCACGTATCATGCATCATACTCCCCCTCTTGAAAAAAAACTTGACCTCAAGTTTTGATGTAACCAAGCAATCATCCACGCACGATAACCATGAACCATAAGAACAAGTTCATAGATGCGAAACAGATGCGGAATCCATGATGCTTGTGGACGGGTATGACAATGAACTACATCATGACAATAAAAATCAGTAGAGGATGCTTCATAATGTTGTACCCCACGCTGCTTTGTAGCATCTTTAACGTCCAAGATTAGATTTTTGTTACTTGCACAATCCAAAGATTAAGTTTTTAATTCATCTTCAACATGAGAAACTTCAAAGATCAAATCTTTATCCTTAGAACAAGAAAAAGTTTCAATCTTTTCTTCATCCTCAACAATAGGAAGTTGTTGTTTTTCTTCATGTCGTTTCTCTTTTAGTTGTTGAACCAAATCATGAAGCTTCGCACAACTCCTTTCAATTCGTGCTAATCTTTCTTCAAGGGTTGGTGGACTCTTAAAATCTTGTTGAACTCTTTCAAGTCTTTCAAAACTCTTATGAATAAATTTAGTGGGGTGTTAGGGTTCTTTTGATCTAGTAACAAGGGATATTTCTTGATGAATGAACACTCCTGAACACTCACTAAGAATCATAAACTGACTCAAACCACTACTGGAAATATGTTGTTTAACATTAACAAGATTAACACTCCTGAAAATCTAATTAATGGACGAATTAAGGTTCATGAAAGATTCATAAACTTAACACAATTTTTATGTAAAACTCACTCTAACCCTTGCTGTAGGTTAGGCGCCATTTTTTGATATGATTGCACGTCTAAGTTGAAAGAGCAACCAAATAGATCCGAGCAAAGGAACTTGTTTGAACAACTTACTAAGTCCGAAAATTGATCAAAGTAACCCAGATATGATAACTAAAACAAACACTCCTGAATATTTTAGTTAACTCTTAATCTCACTCAAACCACTCCTGGAATTAAGTAGATTAAGCACTAAATTAATTAACACTCCTGAAAATTAACTTAATGGCCGAAAATAATTAAAGAGAATAATTAGATTCAGTAACAAAGGTTTTTGTGTAAATCACTCATGCTCTTGTAAGGTAGCATGACATGACTATTCATATTATTCATGACAAAAATAAACTTGTACTACAAGAATCGAAAATCAGCCCAAGTATTTTAGGAAATACAACCTAGCATCTTGCATCATAATCCCTTGATTTTAGGAGAGAATAAAGGAGTAATTAAGGAAACTACAAATCAGCCCAAATCCCCCCTTACACGCCTAAATGAAATAAGGAAACAATTACATCTCAATGCCAACTTGCATACTTGGAACACAAGGACTCTAAAACACTCTAACTTGGCCGAATAATCACAAGATATTTTCGGACCTCTTATTTGCTGAAATTAAAGACTTAATTAAAAATTAAAATTAAGTAAGACTCTAGAAATGGTGCCAACTCATGCTTCATGGATCAAATCATCTTCCCACTAAATCATTGACACAAATGAGGAGTTTGAATTGAGCTTGAATCCAAATGCTTCAAGGACTAGACAAATCAGTTCCCCTTCAACAATTGACTTAGGACCTTGACCTTGACTTGTATCACAATTCTTCCGGAAAAATATCATCAAACTAGTGCAACAAAGCTGCAAGTTTCGGATCTCTAGAGGAAACATCATTAGTTAAAGCACATTTTACAAATAAAACATAACCATGACCTTCCAACTCTACCTCCTTTTCGAACTCTTTGGCCGAAAGAAACATATTTTGTTTACTTTCAACCACCTTCTTAGGTGCAATGGAACTAGGAGACAAAGGCACAAGTTGAATCCTCTTAGAACCCATCAAAACAGAATACACATTAGTTTCCCCTTCATGAATAACCTTTCGATCATATTGCCAAGGCCTACCAAGAAGAAGATGACAAGCACTCATATGAAGTATATCACCCCATAATTCATCCCTGTAATTCCCAATAGAAAAAGAGACAAGCGCTTGTTTCTTCACAATCAAACCAATTTTATCATCTAACCAACTCAACTTATATGGGCGAGGATGAACTCTAACAACCAAATTCAACTTAGAGACCACATGAGACGCCACCACATTAGTGCATTGATGGAGGACCATCTACATCATCCCCATCTATAACACCATCTCCAACCAAGGATCCAAAACTGATTTCCATGGTGGCTCTAACTTCGCGTGAGGTCTTAAATTCTTTAAGTCCTTCTATGTGCATTGTTAAAGAGTCCATGATAAGCTTAGTTAATTAGTTTCCTTAGTTTCACTGCCTTAGTTTTATTTTCATTAATGTCGAGTTGTAAGAGTCCTAGTGTGTTTAGGAGTTCTTGTTTCCTTTATTTTTTTTTTTTCGGTTGATTGTTTTAAGACAAAGTGTTGTTAGTTGACTCTTGTAAGAAAGCATTTGAAATGCTGTAGCTAGGAGGTTGTTATGAGTGCTCAACCACGTTCACATGATCAACCAGCAAGCATGGAAGACAAGCCTTGTAAATAGGAACCACTTCCTATTTCTAAGGCGCCTCATTCAAGCTGAAGAGCAGCCAAGTTCCATGTGGCTGTTTGTTCCTATTATTGTGGCTTGTGATCCCATTAATGTGCCGTGCATGTTTAAGTGTGGAAGAGCATATTTCCTCACCCAAGACATGCCTACAATCAAGGGAGTAATGCAGCAAGGAGTGGAGATAGTTGAAGCATCCACAACGGCTATTTTAGGCCTTATTTCCCCATGTTTCTAGTACATGGATTAATGGAGATAATGGCTGTAGTAATTTTCATTTTTCAGCATTTTATTTTATGTTTAGAAAATCATAAAATGAACATTAAGACTTGTATAAATACCAATGAATGAAATGAGAAGGGGAATCATGTTTTATGACCAAAAATACATGTGTGTATTATCCTTTGTTTTTCTTTGGCGTTTCTTGGATTGGAAACTTATTAGAAATTCGTCCTTTGCTTAATTAACATTGGAAAGTTAATTTGTGATCTTAGGAAGTTCTAAGTTCATTGAGTGGTGTTTCTGTATCTCATTGAAGTTAGGATATCGCCCAAGTTAGGGGAAGCTTCGGTTCTTCCTTAGCTTGTTCTATCTCATCCTTCGTGTGCTCCTACTTGTATGTACGAGTATACAACATCTTGGTATCAGAGCTAAGCTTAAATCCTACCTATTTCATCCACCATTAAACCCTAAATACAATCCTAGCCTCGTCCCAAACCACCACCAAAAACCGCAATCACAAAACCCACCTAAAAAACACTTCTACCCCTTGATCTTAACTATGGGAGATGAAGATTAACCCCCACCAAATTGGCAAGAGACTTTGAGGGTCTTGGAAGAAGAAAGAAGGGAGAGCAATGCTAGAATGGCATTACTCTAAGACTAAGTGAGACAACTTTCAGTTGGACTCACTAAACAAAGAGAAGGCGATGATGAATCGGATGGTGAAGCAAGTGATGCTACTTTGCTTCCTAGGAGGAATAACTTTCGTCCTTCTAATGACATCAAGGTAGACATACCTGATTATGATGGCAAACTCGACACTGATGAGTTTGTAGAGTGGCTTAGAACCGTGGAAAGAGTCTTTGACTATAAGCAAGTTCCGGAGGATAAGAGAGTTAAGTTGGTTGCATTGAAACTTAGAAAGTATGCATGAACTTGGTGGGCTAGTGTGTGTAGCAAAAAGGAACGCCAAGGCAAGGAGAAGGTGCATTCATGGGAGAAAATGAAGAAGCTTTTGAAGCAAAAGTTCCTACCCACCTACTATGTGCAAGAGAACTTTTCCAAGTTCCACCACTTGCAACAAGGCTCGAATTCTGTCGAAGCCTATGCTAGGGACTTTGAAGCGTATCTCATGTAATGTGAGGTACATGAAGATGAACCTCAAACTTTGGTGAGGTTCCTTGGAGGTTTGGACCCAAGATAGCCAACATAGTGGAACTACACCATTATTCTACCTTAGAAGAACTTGTTCTTCTTGCTCACAAGGTAGAAAAGCAAAACAAAAACAAAGGAAAAGGTGAGACCTCACGTCCCTTAACTAAACAAGCCTCTTTCCAAAAGACTACCCCTTTTACTCCAAAGAAATCCACAAACTAATGCTCCTAAACCCCCTTACATAACCCCTTCGAACCCTACTACAACTAAAGTGGGAAGAAGATGCTTTAGATGTCAAGGCTTAGGACATATAGCATCCGAATGTCCTAACAAGAAAGTAGTTACTTTGATGGAGTATAATGCTTATCAAGGAGATGAAGAAGAGGAGACTGAGGAGTATGATATGGAGTGGCAAGGAGAGGCCAAGGAGGAAGAAACATTCGGTCCTGATGAAGGAGAATGTTTAGTGGTTCGAAGAGCTTTGAGTAGTAATGTTGATCATGAGGAGTTGAGCCAAAGAGAAGCCATCTTTCATACAAGGTGCACAATTGGTGGCAAAATTTGCACTTTGATCATTGATGGAGGAAGTTGTACCAATGTTGCTGCTCAATAAATGATTGACAAACTCAAGCTTCCAACATCACCTCATCCACGCCCCTATGTCATTCAATGGCTCAATCAAGGTAAAGGTATACAAGTTTCAAATCGTGTACTTTTATCTTTTAGTATTGGTAGTTATAAGGAGGAACTATGGTGTGATGTGATACCTATGGATGCATGTCATGTACTCCTAGGTCGTCCATGGTTGTTTGATAGGAGAGTAGTGCATGATGGTTATAAGAATACCTATTCCTTAACCAAAGATCACAAAAAGATTACCCTTACTCTCATTCCTTCCTATGCAAACACAAAGATCCATTCCACCAAAGAAAAGTACCACTCCCTTGCTACCCTACTCCAAACTGATTACCATGAGCTATCACACATGCGTGAGATGTTGTTGAACACCAGAAAAGAAGAACCCATTGAGAACACTACCCTTTCCCATCCATTGCTTACCCCCTTGCTCGAAACTTACAAAGATGTTTTCCCTCAAATAATACCCCATGGCTTAACTCCAAAACGCGACATACAACATCAAATTGACTTCATTCCTGGAGCAATGTTCCCAAATAAGCCAGCTTATAGGTCTAACCTTAAAGAAACCGAAGAGATTAGAAAACAAGTGGAAGACTTGTTAGGTGCCTAAGAAGAATGGAGATGGGAGAATGTGTGTGGATAGTAAGGCTATAAACAAAATCACCATAAAATATCGATTTCCTATTCCTCGTTTGAATGATTTGTTGGAGGATTTAAATGGCTCTAATTTGTTTTTTAAAATTGATTTGAGAAGTGAATATCACCAAATTCGTATATATGAGGGTGATGAATGGAAAACAGCATTTAAAACCAAAGAGGGCTTGTATGAGTGGCTTGTTATGCCCTTTGGTTTGTCCAATGCACCTAGTACTTTCATGCGCCTAATGAATCAAACTATGAAGCCCTTTATTGGTCGTTTAGTAGTTGCTTATTTTGATGATATCTTGGTGTATAGCAAGAATGAGCAAGAACATGTTAAGCATTTGCAAGATGTGTTCGAAGTATTGAGAAAGGAACGCTTGTATGGAAACTTAGAGAAGTGTCATTTCTTCTCAAGTAGTATGATTTTCTTAGGATTCATTTTCTCAAGTGATGGTATTCAAGCTGATGAGAAGAAAGTCTAAGCCATCAAGGAGTGGCCTACTCCTACCTCTATGCAGCAAGTTCGAAGTTTTCATGGCCTTGCATCCTTCTATAGGAGATTTGTGCGCAACTTTAGTGCACTCATGACTGAACTTACAAAGCTGAAGAAGTTTGAATGGAATGATCAAGCGCGAAAGGCCTTTGAGGAGGTAAAGAATCAACTCACTATTGCCCCTATATTAGCTTTGCCTAATTTCAATGAAGTTTTTGAAGTTGAGTGTGATGCTTCCGGAGTTCGCATTGGAGCCGTGCTTTCACAAAATGGGCTCCCTATAGCCTATTTTAGTGAAAAATTGAATGAAGCTAAGAGGAAGTACTCTACTTATGATAAGGAGTTTTATGCATTGGTTCGAGCTTTGGACCATTGGCGCCATTACCTTATTGCGAAGGATTTCATACTCCATTCTGATCATGAGGCGCTCATGTTCATTCAAAGGCAACACAAGCCAACACAAGCTACAGCCACGCCATGCCAAATGGGTGGAATTTCTTCAAACATTCCATTTCACTATCAAGCATAAGGTAGGTAAGATGAATAAGGGAGCAGATGCGCTTTCAAGGAGGTATATGCTTTTAATTTCTTTAAATCCTAAAGTTGTTGGATTAGCGTTGTTAAAAGAATGTTACAAAGATGATAAGGATTTTGGTGTTATGTTCGAAAAATGGCACAATCATGCTGTTGGAGAGTTCTATATCTTGAAAGGATTTATTTTCAAAGGAAATCAACTATGGATTCCAAGAACAAGTGTTCGAGAATCTTTGATCAAAGAATTCCATGAAGGTGGTCTTGCTGGTCACTTTGGAATTGAAAAGACTATATCCTTGGTTAGTGAATACTTTCATTGGCCGAAACTAGCATGTGAAGTAGAGTTCTTAGTTAAGAGGTGTTTAGCTTGTCAAAAGGCTAAAGGACATTTACTACCTCAAGGGTTGTACATGCCCCTTCCTATACCTCAAGCTCCATGGGAGGATGTGAGCCTCGATTTCATTGTTGGACTACCTAAAACACGAAACTATAAAGACTCAATCATGGTGGTTGTTGATAGGTTTTCTAAAATGGCTCACTTTGTTGCTTGTCATACTACATATGATGATGTAAATGTGGCTAACTTGTATTTCAGGGACATAGTTCGAATCCATGGCATTCATAAGTCAATGGTGAGTGATAGAGAATCGAAGTTCCTTTGCCATTTTTTGGTTAACCTTGTGGAAGAAAATGGGAACCAAGCTGAATTTTAGTACTTCTAGCCATCCTCAAATCGACGGTCAAACAGAAGTAACCAATAGGACTCTTGGCACTTTGCTTCGAGCCCTAGCCACAAAGAAACCTAGCTAATGGGAGGAGTTGTTACCCCACGTTGAATTTGCTTTCAATAGGTTGCCTATCAAGACTACGGGTCTTAGCCCTTTCTATATTGTCTATGGCTTGAACCCTTCTACTCCCCTTCACCTAGCCCCCATTCCCATCATCACCACAAAATACATCCATGAAGCCAACACACGAGCCCTTGAAATTAAGCAACTCCGTGAACATGTGCGTGAGAAAATTGAGAAAGCAAATGTAAAGGTGAAGGAGAGGATTGATAAGAAGAGAAGAGAAGTGCATTTCCAACCACGAGACATGGTTTGGATTCATCTTAGGAAGGAACGTTTCCCTTCCAAAAGAAAGTCTAAACTAAGTCCAGGATCCGATGGTCCGTTCCAAGTGTTAGAGAAGGTGAATGACAATGCTTATAAGGTGGAACTTCCGGGTGATTATGGAGTTTCAGCCACCTTTAATGTTACTGATTTGAGTCCTTTCTATGATGATGAGGAGGTGTTGCCAAGTTTGAGAGGAAACTCTTCCAAAGAAGGGGAGGATGATGGAGGACCATCTACATCATCCCCATCTCCAACACCATCTCAAACCAAGGATCCGAAACTGATTTCCGTGGTGGCTCAAACTTTCCGTGAGGTCTTAAATTCTTTAAGTCCTTCTATGTCCATTGTTAAATAGTCCATGATAAGCTTTGTTAATTAGTTTCCTTAGTTTCATTTCCTTATTTTTATTTTCATTAATGTCGAGTTGTAAGAGTCCTAGTGTGTTTAGGAGTTCTTGTTTCCTTTGTTTTTTTTTTCGGTTGATTGTTTTAAGATAAAGTGTTGTTAGTTGAGTCTTGTAAAAAAACATTTGAAATGCTGTAGCTAGGAGGTTGTTATGAGTGCTCACCCACGTTCACATGATCAGCCAACAAGCAAGGAAGACAAGCCTTGTAAATAGGAACCACTTCCTATTTCTAAGGCGCCTCATTCAAGCTGAAGAACAACCAAGTTCCATGTGGTTGTTTGTTCCTATTTTTGTGCCATTCAAGTTTAAGTGTGGAAGAGCATATTTCCTCACCCAAGACATGCCTACAATGAAGGGAGTAATGCAGCAAGGAGTGGAGATAGTTCAAGCATCCACAACGGCTATTTTAAGCCTTATTTCCCCACGTTTCTAGTACATGGATTAATGGAGATAATGGCTGTAGTAATTTTCATATTTCAGCATTTTATTTTATGTTTAGAAAATCAGAAAATGGACATTAAGACTTGTATAAATACCAATGAATGAAATGAGAAGGAAAATCAAGTGTATTATCCTTGGTTTATCTTTGGCGTTTCTTGGATTGGAAACTTATAAGAGATTCGTCCTTTGCTTAATTAACCTTGGCAAGTTAATTTGTGATATGAGGAAGTTCTGAGTTCATTGAGTGGTGTTTCTGTATCTCATTGAAGTTAGGATATCGCCCAAGTTAGGGGAAGCTTCGGTTCTTCCTTAGCTTGTTCTATCTCATCCTTTGTGCCCTCCTACTTGTATCTACAAGTATACAACATCATAGGTTGTAATCACGCCTATATAAGGCCTTTTGATTCATTAATACAGGAGAGAGTGCTTTTATGATAAAAATTATGTTATTGTTTGTGAGTTAATTCATAAGCTTTAATTTTTCATAAATTGATATTCAGGAGTGTTTATTAATTAGTGTTAAACAACTTAATGCCATGAGTGGTTTGAGTGTGTTAAAGATTCATTATTAAGAGTTCAGGAGTGATCACTTAACATTGAAATATCCGGGAACCATTGAATTTAATTCAGGAGTGAATTGAGTTTAGTGATTGATTAGTTAAGTTAGGAGTAACTTAATTGAATCAAGATCCTATTTGAGTGTTCAAGAGTGTTCAATCAAATAGTTTTATCATTGTGTTCGAGTGTGTTCAGAGTGTGTTCATCAAGAACTCATCTTTCATTCAAGATTCTTGGCATTTTGAAAACTTCACTAAAGTGTGGATTCACGTCCCCAACAAATTGGTATCAGAACTCAAGTGAGGATGAATATGTTGTTCCTTCTAGGAGAGATAAATTGAAACTACGATCACAACAGGATTTTAGAAGAATACAACTTCGTGAAGCAAAAGATGGTGATTATCGAAGCAACATCAAAATTGTGCATATTGTGGTACGCTTGATTTGGATGATTTATTAGGATTATCTTGAAGAAACTTGAGGACAAGTTTGATTCTAAGAGGGGGAGTATAATCAATGTGAGATATGGCTCATTTCTACAAATCCTAGTTCTGTTAGGATTTGTGTTGTTATCCTAGTTCTAGTAGGAATTGGACTCTTAAAATCCTAACCCTAGTAGGATTAGAACTCCTAGTTCTGTTAGGAGTATAATAGCTAATAAATTCTAGTTGAGTTAGAAATCCAAATCCTAGTTGGATTAGGATTCTAATTTGAGTAGAGTTATAGTAGTAATAGGAGTGTAGTTAGTAGGCGCCAAGTTGAGCTTGTTCTACTCGGTTTAGGAGTTTGTTATTTCCTTGTTATCTTGTTTTGTTTATAGTTATCTTGTTAATTTCCTAATCTTAGTATACTTAGGTTGTAATCACGCCTATATAAGGTCTTTTAATTCAATAATACACGTGAAAGTAATTTTACGATAAAAATTATGTTATTATTTGTGAGTTAATTCATAAGCTTTAATTTTCAATTAATTGATATTCAGGAGTGTTTATTAATTAGTGTTAAATAACTTAATTTCAGGAGTGGTTTGAGTGTGTTTAAGATTCATTATTAAGAGTTCAGGAGTGATCACTTAACATTAAAATATCCGGGAACCATTGAATTCAATTCAGGAGTGAATTGAGTTTAGTAATTGATTAGTTAAGTTAGGAGTAACTTAATTGAATCAAGATCCTATTTGAGTGTTCAGGAGTGTTCAATCAAATAGTTCTATCATTGTGTTCGAGTGTGTTCAAAGTGTGTTGATCAAGAACTCATATTTTTTTCAAGATTCTTGGGATTTTAAAAACTTCACTAAAGTGTGGATTCACGTCCACATTAAATTGGTATCAGAGCCAGTCCGGTAAGATAGAGCGTGAGGGTGCGTACTTTATTGGAATTAGGATTTGTTTGGTGCGTTGGAAAGCTATCAAGACAATATACACTGTATTAAAATTTCAGGTCAATCGGATCAGTAACGAAGTCACAATGATCGAAACATTCAGAGCTAATTTTCTAACAGATTCAATCAGTTTTATGGTATATTTTGGGTAATTCGTTCTCCTAGCATACAACGAATTTTTGAGAGTTTTTTGGCTGGAAATTGGACTATTTTTGTCTAGATTGAGACTGGAAAGTTTCATAATTTTTGAAGAACGTTTACTATTTATTCAAACACGTTTTAAATAATTGGTCAAAACTGAACTATTCTCGACCGATTTTGGGAAAACATAAACTGCAACTGATTGGCTGTGAGTTTTTGAACGAAATATTGGTCGAGCGTTAGCAACATATGGGTTCAGGTTGTAACAAATGTTCGTTGAATTTTGAGTTGTTTTGGTTCGTTTCTCATAGTATGCTTAGGGAACAAGTTCTCGGTTGTTTGTCATGTTCTGGTGTTTCTTTCTATTGGAGTACTAATGGCTATAGAATTATGGTTTGATAAAGATCTTTTTCAATCTTGTAAATTGAGTTTACGCCTTGATTCAGCTTGGTTGAAAGGATCTATATCTCCATTTGATAGGCGTTCTATTTGTCAAGGGTTTGGTCACTATAGTGTCAACTGTACTAATTCACAAGAAGTTACTAGAGAACAATGGTTACAATCGTTACAAGAAGACATTGATCAACTCCTGAAACAATATAACTTCGTATTGGAACATGAGAAAATAAAAAGCTATCCCGAAGAACAAAATTATGTGGGTGATGAAGATTTGAAAACTAACAAAGACAAAGTGGAAGAAGGTGCACAACAACTTCTTATTGTTGAGGATGAAGAAAAGATCGAAACTTTTTCTTGGTCTAATGATAAAAATTTGATCTTTGAAGTTACTCATGAGGAAACGGCAGTGCCTAACGTTGATTTGCAGGAATATGAATCTTTAGTTATTGTTTCTTCTAATTTGGCTTCTCGGGTTACTGATGATCTTGGTTTTCCAAGGATCTTATATGTTGTTCCTTCTAGGAGAGATAAATTGAAACTACGATCACAAAAGGATTTTAGAAGAATACAACTTCGTGAAGCAAAAGATGGTGATTATCGAAGCAACATCCTAATTGTGCATATTGTGGTATGCTTGATTTGGATGATTTCTTGGGATTATCTTGAAGAAAATTGAGGACAAGTTTGATTCTAAGAGGGGGAGTATGATCCATGTGAGATATGGCTCATTTCTACAAATCCTAGTTCTGTTAGGATTTCTGTTGTTTTCCTTGTTCTAGTGGGAAAAGGACTCTTAAAATCCTAATTCTAGTAGGAATAGAACTCCTAGTTCTGTTAGGAGTATAATAGATTATAAATTATAGTTGAGCTAGAAATCCAAATCATAGTTGGTTTAGGATTCTAATTGGAGTAGAGTTATAGTAGCAATAGGAGTCTACTTAGTAGGAGCCAAGTTGAGCTTGTTTCTACTCGGTTTAGGAGTTTGTTATTTCTTTGTTATCTTGTTTTGTTTAGCACGTTGCTTTTTCGTTAATCATCTATGCTGATCGTCCAACGTTCAAGACGAAGCTTATTCTATACTTAGTCAAATTGGAATTCAGAAAAATAAAAGACAAGCAATTGGCAAAAAATCTTTCATATATGTTATTGGCAAAAGATTTACAGCTTAAGACTGAGAGTTAAGGCTACAACGGCAGACAAGCCCAGAAACTTAGAAAAATAAACCTAAAGCTAGGTATCATCTTCAGCACGAGTTTCTTGGTCGTCTTCAGGGTTCTCCTCCTTAGCTGCAGCTTCGTCGTCGGAGTCAAGAAACTCCGGAGGTTCCTCGGCACAAACCATAGCATGATGGACGCTCTGCTGATACTCCAGACGACGCATGAAGCTGGGGACCTCATCAGCTTCCGCTAACATCTCAAAGTTCTTGACGGCCCAGTCTTTAGACGTTTCAACAACTTGAGCCAATCCTTTCTTGGCATCGTCAAAAGCCTGGGCTGCCTCCCTTTCCAGACGGGCAGTCTTCGCCCTTAAGAGAATGTTCTCCCTTCTCAGTTCCACGGCGGCAAGGAGAGCCACATTTCTCTCACCCTTCAGATCAGCAGAGACAGCATTAATAATCATCTTCAGACGATCCAGCTCCTTGTACAGATCGTTGATGGTAACAAGATAATTCTTGTTTTCTGATTCAAGGAGGGCTGATCTCTTCTCCAAAGCCTCCAGAGATTGACGATGAAGGGTGTTGGCCATCTCAATGTCATGGATGGCCTTGTCGCCTGCCGTTGTCGCCAGGTGGACGAGCTGCTTATTCTCCTTTCTCAGCTCTCTGGCCCAATCTTCAGTAAGCATGCTGCGAGCAAAAAGCTGGAGCAATGAAAATAAAACGAGTCATTAGACGAGAGACAAACACTAATTTTACAAGTATAAAACAAAATTAGTAGAAAATTATACCTCAGCAGCAAGCTGGGACATATAGCCAACATGCCTGGCAGACGCTCCCCTTAATCCTTTGATGTAGGATTCAGGGTAACATTTGAAGAGCTCCTGCTTAAGCCGATCCTTTTCTCCCTTGGACATTTTGGTAAAAGCAGGGGAAGACTCTTCGTCCGAGTCCATGGTGGGAGGAGCTGAGGGAAGAGCTGGCCCTTTGCCCTTATCTGAAAGAGGGGGAGAGTCAGTCATCTTGATGGGAAAGACGATGGTTTGTCTATTGGACGGACTCATGGACCGTCCGCCGACCTGCACCGTCCTAACTCTATTTGAGTAAAATGACTCACCAGACGAGATGGATGTCGTCCGTACAACAAGGGGCATCTGGGAGACCAGCTTCGCTACCGAGCCACTGAAGCCCGGATATTTCTCGACAGCCGTCTCCTGCCCCGGTACCACCAAAGCCAAGACTGACTCTGATCTGACTTCGGCCGAGTCTGGTCCGACCTTGGCCGAGTCAGAAGGAAAAGCGTCCAACTGACCAGCAAGGTCAGAATTTTCTCCCACTCCTCCACTCGGAGCGGCAGCAGAAGGCCCCTCCTTAAGAGCTTTATCTTTATGGGGAGGCATGGTCTTTTCTCCACTCCTCCACTCGGAGTAGCCTCCTATGTCTTCTTTCTGACAAAGCCCTTAGGCTTTTTGGCTTGAGGTTGGTCCGTGGCCGTTGTAGGCCTCTTCTTGGACGAAGATGACTTCCCAGGAGGGAGTTTGTTCGTAGGAGCATTTTTCTGCGAGAAACAAACAAGTTAAAATGACGGACGTCCACAGATCAAAATCTAAATCAAATTGCAAGGCTTCAGACGAAAATCACCCAAAGAAGGAAGGCGTCTTAAAATGATTTCCTTTCCTAAGGGAAACTCGTCCGAACAAAATTCTGAATACAGACGAAGTTGATGCAAAGAAGGAAGCCGTCCCAAAATTGGACGGACTAACATGACCCCATCCATGGATATGAAATCAACTTTTCATCCAGCTTCAGAGCTCAAAACCTCTCAGACGAGTATGGCCCCAAGAAGGTGGCCGTCCTAGCATGGTTGCTTTCCTTCCTCGGGCTATCCTCGTCCAGGGAAAGGTACTATAACTTGGACAAGTCCAAAATGGTACTCGTCCGAAGACTACAAAACCTCTCAGACGAGTACGGCCCCAAGAAGGTGGTCGTCCTAGTATGGACGCTTTCCTTCTTCGGGCTATCCTCGTGCAGAGAAAGTTACGATTACCTGGACGAGTCCAAATGGTACTCGTCCGAAGACTTTAAAAATCTCAGACGAGAATGTCCCAAAGGTGAACGTCCATGCTTGGACGTTTTCCTTCTTTGGTTGATTCTCGTCCAAAGATTGGATGCCAATTCCGGACGAGCCAGAATGATCCTCGTCTTAAAAATATATATATATATATATATATATAAAATTTACCAGTGTCTCAGCCCACTTTTCGGCACTGCTTTTGGCATATTCCTTCCATAGATTGTCTGTGAATTTAGACATGCTTATGTCTCCCGTCCAAGGAGCCTTGAGATGTGTTCTGGCCGAGTCTGCGGCAAAAAGACAAAAAATTGGTTAGTCTAATGAATTATAGACGAAGAGTTTTACATGGGGATTTGAATGGATACCTTTATCATCGGCTAACCGCAAGCCGGCGGCAACCAAGAAGTCGTCATTATAAAACATTTCATTAAAGGGTATCCAGTTAGCTGGCCCTTTAAAGGATTTCAGGCCGGGCCTGGAGTACTTCTTTATTCTAAAGTACTCCACTACCTCCTCGTCATACTTGTCCTCCAGCTTCAGCCAGGATTGGTTTCGTCCAGTATTTGTGACGGCTCGGTTATAGAAACGGTAGCTCTCCGTGGCCGAGTCGTTGGCCGCCCTTAGATATATAAAGTCGGCCATCCATTCATGCATCTTTGACGGTTTGCCCCAGGCTGTTAGAAAGCCAGGACGGTTGCAGATGCTGAGCCATGTTCCATCCACGGCACCAGGAATTTTGTCCGCATAATGAATGTGGGTAAAGGCTTGAATAGAGAGGGTCAGGCCGCGCAACTCGCAGACGGCTATGAACGTCAAAACGTTGTGCCAGGCGTTGGGAGCCAGTTGGTTGTGGCCGATGTTGTAATAACGAAGCACTTGCTCTATAAACTCATGGAGGGGGAATCATAACCCCGCGTCCAGAGCCAACTTGTAGACAGTAAAATGATTTTTGGGAGTGCTCAAAATAGTGGCCTCCTTATTAGGGATGACGAAGGAAAAGCCCGGTATGGGCATGAAGTTGGATAAATAGCTGGGGTCCGGCCCTATTTTCTCTAACCATTTGCGATTGGCTAAAATAAATGCGGGGTCAGAGAGGGGACCTAATCGTTTTCTAATCTCAGACGAAGTAGTGGAGGCTTCGTCTGACTCATCGACAGCACCATAATCCCTGCTGTTATCGTCTTCACCAGTTTCCTCCATCTCAGTGTCCCGGCCAGAAGGACTGGCTTCAGGGTTTATTTGGGACTCCTCAAAGCTGCGGCTAGGGGAAAGGGGGCCGCCTAAAGGCCCAGCACTTTGGACCTCCCTCGTCTCATTTGGAACTCGTCCAGTAGATTCCTCCATATCCGAACTATTTGACGGAATTATTACCTTTCGTCTTAGACGGGCCGTTTGCTTGACACGCGCCAGATTACCCTGCACAGGTAAAGACTGGGTCGTCTGACTTTCTCGGCCAAAACCATAAAAAAATATATACTTGGCCAGAAGAGGCCCAACTCTAGAATGTGTCGAAGAAGAAGTATCGGTTCTAGGGTCATGACCAGCTCTTGGACGGCCAGGATTATTTGACGAAGATGATTCCATTTTATTGATTTTCTAAGAAAGAATAAAGAATAAAGAAGAGGAAAAAGAGCAAAGAAAAGATACCTGCTAAAACGCCTGGACGATTCGGTGAAGAAAGCTGAGGCTGGACGATCTCTCTCTCTCTTTAGAAAATTCGCAGAGCTTCTCTCTCTAGAAAAATTCGCTCAAGGTGTGAAATGGTTGAATGTTCTCACACCAAGGTTATTTATAGGGGGGTAAAAAACTTGTGGAACCGGTCAGGAGTGACCGAAGAAGAGAGGGTATCGGTCGGTTATGACCGGTAAAACCCAGAAAAAGGGCGCGTCATTTCCTTCATTTTGAACAATGCTACCTTGGGTAAAAGGGCCTTAACCGTCAGATGGGCCAACAGTGAAAGCCCTTTTAGGGGCAAATGTTGTAGCCTAACATCTACGGCTCCTTAAAAGACACGTGGGCTCATACTCAGTTGGGTTAAAAGGTTAACTTTCTGGCCCAACAAGTTAGAACCCAACACTGTAAGGTGGCTGCAGGAGAGTGGTTAATAAATCTTCACAAATCATGTCCTGCCACGTGTCATGTTCTGATTCCCCAGCCAATCAGAAGCCACTATTCTAGGGCAGATTTTAAGGATAGCTGTCATCTTGCTATCACTATAAATACCCCTGAAATCAGGAGAAAGATGATTCAATGCAAACAGTACAAAGTTACTCTGTAAAACTACTCTCTCACTTTCTCTCTCTATCTCTACTTTCTCTTACAACTCCTGATATTTGACTTAAGCTTCGGAGGGGGAATCACCACCCAAACCTCCAGGGTGGGTCCCTTTTTGCAGGTTCAGGAGTGAAGCTCATGCTTGGACTAGGTTGATTCAGACATTTGTTGCACAAGTCTCCAAGGAAGAACATCTAAGGGATACTAGTTTACTTGCTAGACAAGAAAGCTCAATCAACAGCTTACTTGTTGGACAAGGAGACGAAACAGAAACGATAGTGCCTAACGTTGATTTGGAGGAATATGAATCTTTTGTTATTGTTTCTTCTAATTTGGCTTCTCGGGTTACTGATGATCTTGTTTTTCCAATGATCTTATTTGTTGTTCCTTCTAGGAGAGATAAATTAAAACTACGATCACAACAGGATTTCAGAAGAATACAACTTCGTGAAGCAAAAGATGGTGATTATCGAAGCAACGTCCTAATTGTGCATATTGTGGTACGCTTGATTTGGATGATTTCTTGGAATTATCTCGAAGAAACTTGAGGACAAGTTTAATTCTAACAGGGGGAGTATGATCCATGTGAGATATGGCCCATTTCTACAAATCCTAGTTATGTTAAGGCTTTCCTTTGTTTTCCTAGTTCTAGTAGGAATAGGACTCTTAAAATTCTAATCCTAGTCGTATTAGAACTCCTAGTTCTGTTAGTTGTATAATAGCCTATAAATTCTAGTTGAGTTAGAAATCCAAATCCTAGTTGGATTAGGATTCTAATTGAAGTAGATTTATAGTAGTAATAGGAGTCTAGTTAGTAGGCGCCAAGTTGAGCTTGTTCAACACGGTTTAGGCGTTTTTTATTTCTTTGTTATCTTGTTTTGTTTATAGTTATCTTGTTAATTTCCTAATCTTAGTATACTTAGGTTGTAATCACGCCAATATAAGGCCTTTTGATTCAATAATACACGAGAGAGTAATTTTATGATAAAAATTATGTTATTGTTTCTAAGTTAATTCATGAGCTTTAATTTTCCATTAATTGATATTCAGGAGTGTTTATTAATTAGTGTTAAACAACTTAATTCCAAGAGTAGTTTGAGTGTGTTTAAGATTCATTATTAAGAGTTCAGGAGTGATCACTCAACATTGAAATATCCGGGAACCGTTGAATTTAATGGAGGAGTGAATTGAGTTTAGTGATTGATTAGTTAAGTTAGGAGTAACTTAATTGAATGAAGATCCTATTTGAGTGTTCAGGAGTATTCAATCAAATAATTCTATCATTGTGTTCGAGTGTGTTCAGAGTGTGTTCATCAAGAACTCATCTTTCTTTCAAGATTCTTGGCATTTTGAAAACTTCACTAAAGTGTGGATTCACGTCCACTTCAAATTGGTATCAGAGCTAGTCCGGTAAAACGGAGCGTGAGGGCGCGTACGTTGTCGGAATAGGGATTTGTTTGGTGCGTTGGAAAGCGACCAAGACAATATACATCGTGTCAAAATTTCAGGTCAACCGGATCAGTAACGAAGTCACAACGATCAAAACATTCAGAGCTAATTTTCTGGCAGATTCAATAAGTTTTAAGGTAAATTTTGGGTAGTTCGTTCTGCTAGCATACAACAAATTTTTGAGAGTTTTTTGGCTTGAAATTGGACTATTTTTGCTAGTTTGAGACTGGAAAGTTTCATAATTTTTGAAGAAAGTTTACTATTTATTCGAACACGTTTTAAATAATTGGTCAAAACTGAACTATTCTGAACCGATTTTGGAAAAACATAAATTGCAACTGATTGGCTGTGAGTTTTTGAACGAAATTTTGGCCGACTGTTGGCAACATATGGTTTCAGGTTGCAACAAATTTTCGTTGAATTTTGAGTTGTTTTGATTCGTTTCTCATAGTTTGCTTGGGGAACAAGTTCTTGGTTGTTTGTCCTGTTCTAGTGTTTCCTTCTATTGGAGTACTAGTGGATATAGAATTATGGTTCGAAAAAGAACTTTTTAAATCTTTTAAATTGAGTTTACGCCTTGATTCAGCTTGGTTGAAAGCATCGATATCTCCATTGGATAGGTGTTCTATTTGTCAAGGGTTTGGTCACTACAGGGTCAAATGTACTAATTCACAAGAAGTTACTAGAGAACAATGGTTACAATCGTTACAAGAAGACATTGATCAACTCCCGAAACAATATAACTTCGTACAGGAACACGAGAAAAGAAAGTGCTATCCCGAAGAATAACATTATGTGGGTGATGAAGATTTGAAAACTAACAAAGACAAAGTGGAAGAAGGTTCACAACAACTTCTTATTATTGAGGATGAAGAAAAGATTGAAACTTTTTCTTGGTCTAAAGAAAAAAATTTGATCTTTGAAGTTCCTCATGAGGAAACGATATTTCCTAACGTTGATTTGGAGGAATATGAATTGTTAGTTATTATTTCTTCTAATTTGGCTTCTCGGGTTACTGCTGATCTTGGTTTTCCAAGGATCTTATATGTTGTTCCATCTAGGAGAGATAAATTAAAACTACGATCACAACAGGATTTTGGAAGAATACAACTTCGTGAAGCAAAAGATGGTGATTATCAAAGCAACATCCTAATTGTGCATATTAAGGTACGCTTGATTTCGATGATTTCTTGGGATTATCTTAAAGAAACTTGAGGACAAGTTTAATTCTAAGAGGGGGAGTATGATCCATGTCAGATATGGCTCATTTCTACAAATCCAAGTTCTGTTAGGATTTCTTTTGTTTTCCTAGTTCTAGTAGGAATAGGACTCTTAAAATCCTAATCCTAGTAGGATTAGAACTCCTAGTTCTGTTAGGTGTAAAATAGCTTATAAATTCTAGTTGGGTTAGAAATCCAAATCCTAGTTGGATTAGGATTCTAATTGGAGTAGAGTTATAGTAGTAATAGGAGTCTAGTTAGTAGGCGCCAAGTTGAGCTTGTTCTACTCGGTTTAGGAGTTCTTATTTCATTGTTATGTTGTTTTGTTTATAGTTATCTTGTTAATTTCCTAATCTTAGTATACTTAGGTTGTAATCACGCCTATATAAGGCCTTTTGATTCAATAATACACGAGAGGGTTATTTTATGATAAAAATTATGGTATTGTTTGTAAGTTAATTCATAAGCTTTAATTTTTCCATTAATTGAATTTCAGGAGTGTTTATTAATTAGTGTTAAACAACTTAATTCCAAGAGTGGTTTGAGTGTGTTTAAGATTCATTATTAAGAGTTCAAGAGTGATCACTTAACATTGAAATATCCGGGAACCATTGAATTTAATTCAGGTTTGAATTGAGTTTAGTGATTGATTAGATAAGTTAGGAGTAACTTAATTGAATCAAGATCCTATTTGATTGTTCAGGAGTGTTCAATCAAATAGTTCTATCATTGTGTTCGAGTGTGTTAAGAGTGTGTTCACCAAAAACTTCACTAAAGTGTGGATTCACGTCCACATCAAATTAGTATCAGAGCCAGTCCGGTAAAACGGAGCGTGAGGGCTTGTACATTGTCGGAATCGGGATTTGTTTGGCGCATTAGAAAGCTATCGAGACAATATACATCGTGTCAAAATTACAGGTCAATAGGATCAATAACGAAGTCACAGCGATAGAAACATTCAGAGCTAATTTTCTGGCAGATTCAATCAGTTTTGAGGTAAACTTTGGGTAATTTGTTCTGCTAGCATACAACGAATTTTTGAGAGTTTTTTGGTTTGAAATTAGATTATTTTTGTCTAGTTTGGGACTGGAAAGTTTAATAATTTTTTAAGAACGTTTACTATTTATTCGAACACGTTTTAAATAATTGGTCAAAACTGAACTATTCTGGACCGATTTTGGAAAAACATAAACTGCGGGTGTGAGTTTTTGAACGAAACTTTGGTCGAGTTTTTGCAGCATATGGGTTCAGGTTGTAACATATTTTCGTTGAATTTTGAGTTGTTCTGATTCGTTTCTCATAGTTTGCTTGGGGAACAAGTTCTCGGTTGTTTGTCCTGTTCTGGTGTTTCTTTCAATTAGAGTACTAGTGGATATAGAATTATGGTTCGAAAAAGAACTTTTTAAATCTTGTAAATTGATTTTACGCCTTGATTTGGCTTGGTTGAAATGATCTATATCTCCAATGGATAGGTGTTCTATTTGTCAAGGGTTTGGTCACTATAGTGTCAACTGTACTAATTCACAAGAAGTTACTAGAGAACAATGGTTACAATCGTTACAAGAAGACATTGATCAACTCCCGAAATAATATAACCTTCTTCGGAACACGATAAAAGAAAGTGCTATCGCGAAGAACAAAATTATGTGGGTGATGAAGATTTGAAAACTAACAAAGACAAAGTGGAAGAAGGTTCACAACAACTTCTTATTGTTGAGGATGAAGAAAAGATTGAAACTTTTTCTTGGTCTAAAGATAAAAATTTGATCTTTGAAGTTTCTCATGAGGAAACAGTAGTGCCTAACGTTGATTTGCAGGAATATGAATCTTTAGTTATTGTTTCTTCTAATTTGGCTTCTCGGGTTACTGATGATCTTGGTTTTCCAAGGATCTTATATGTTGTTCCTTCTAGGAGAGATAAATTGAAACTACGATCACAACACGATTTAAAAAGAATACAACTTCGTGAAGCAAAAGATGGTGATTATCGAAGCAACATCCTAATTGTGCATATTGTGGTACACTTGATTTGGATGATTTCTTGGGATTATCTTAAAGAAACTTGAGGACAAGTTTGATTCTGAGAGGGGGAGTATGATCCATGTGAGATATGGCTCATTTCTACAAATCCTAGTTATGTTAGGATTTCTATTGTTTTCCTAGTTCTAGTAGGAATAGGACTCTTATAATCCTAATCCTAGTAGGATTAGAACTCCTAGTTCTGTTAGGAGTATAATAGCTTATAAATTCTAGTTGAGTTAGAAATGCAAATCCTAGTTGGATTAAGATTCTAATTCGAGTAGAGTTATAGTAGTAATAGGAGTCTAGTTAGTAGGCGCCAAGTTGAGCTTGTTCTACTCGGTTTAGGAGTTTGTTATTTCTTTGTTATCTTGTTTTGTTTAAAGTTATATTGTTAATTTCCTAATCTGAGTATACTTAGGTTGTAATCACGCCAATATATGTCCTTTTGATTCAATAATACAAGAGAGAGTTATTTTATGATAAAAATGATGTTATTGTTTGTGAGTTAATTCATAAGCTTTAATTTCCCATTAATTGATATTCGGGAGTGTTTATTAATTAGTGTTAAACAACTTAATTCCATGAGTGGTTTGAGTGTGTTTAAGATTCATTATTAAGAGTTCAGGAATGATCACTTAACATTGAAATATCCGAGAACCGTTGAATTTAATGCAGGAGTGAATTGAGTTTAGTGATTGACTAGTTAAGTTAGGAGTAACTTAATTGAATGAAGATCCTATTTGAGTGTTCAGGAGTATTCAATCAAATAATTCTATCATTGTGTTCGAGTGTGTTCAGAGTGTGTTCATCAAGAACTCATCTTTCTTTCAAGATTCTTGGCATTTTGAAAACTTCACTAAAGTGTGGATTCACGTCCACTTCAAATTGGTATCAGAGCTAGTCCGGTAAAACGGAGCGTGAGGACGCGTACATTGTCGGAATAGGGATTTGTTTGGCGCGTTGGAAAGCGACCAAGACAATATACATCGTTTCAAAATTTCAGGTCAACCGGATCAGTAACGAAGTCACAACGATCAAAACATTCAGAGCTAATTTTCTGGCAGATTCAATAAGTTTTAAGGTAAATTTTGGGTAGTTCGTTCTGCTAGCATACAACAAATTTTTGAGAGTTTTTTGGCTTGAAATTGGACTATTTTTGCTAGTTTGAGACTGGAAAGTTTCATAATTTTTGAAGAAAGTTTACTATTTATTCGAACACGTTTTAAATAATTGGTCAAAACTGAACTATTCTGGACCGATTTTGGAAAAACATAAATTGCAACTGATTGGCTGTGAGTTTTTGAACGAAATTTTGGCCGACTTGTTGGGCAACATATGGTTTCAGGTTGCAACAAATTTTCGTTGAATTTTGAGTTGTTTTGATTCGTTTCTCATAGTTTGCTTGGGGAACAAGTTCTTGGTTGTTTGTCCTGTTCTAGTGTTTCCTTCTATTGGAGTACTAGTGGATATAGAATTATGGTTCGATAAAGAACTTTTTAAATCTTTTAAATTGAGTTTACGCCTTGATTCAGCTTGGTTGAAAGGATCGATATCTCCATTGGATAGGTGTTCTATTTGTCAAGGGTTTGGTCACTACAGGGTCAAATGTACTAATTCACAAGAAGTTACTAGAGAACAATGGTTACAATCGTTACAAGAAGACATTGATCAACTCCCGAAACAATATAACTTCGTACAGGAACACGAGAAAAGAAAGTGCTATCCCGAAGAATAAAATTATGTGGGTGATGAAGATTTGAAAACTAACAAAGACAAAGTGGAAGAAGGTTCACAACAACTTCTCTTATTATTGAGGATGAAGAAAAGATTGAAACTTTTTCTTGGTCTAAAGAAAAAAATTTGATCTTTGAAGTTCCTCATGAGGAAACGATATTTCCTAACGTTGATTTGGAGGAATATGAATTGTTAGTTATTATTTCTTCTAATTTGGCTTCTCGGGTTACTGCTGATCTTGGTTTTCCAAGGATCTTATATGTTGTTCCATCTAGGAGAGATAAATTAAAACTACGATCACAACAGGATTTTGGAAGAATACAACTTCGTGAAGCAAAAGATGGTGATTATCAAAGCAACATCCTAATTGTGCATATTAAGGTACGCTTGATTTGGTTGATTTCTTGGGATTATCTTAAAGAAACTTGAGGACAAGTTTAATTCTAAGAGGGGGAGTATGATCCATGTCAGATATGGCTCATTTCTACAAATCCAAGTTCTGTTAGGATTTCTTTTGTTTTCCTAGTTCTAGTAGGAATAGGACTCTTAAAATCCTAATCCTAGTAGGATTAGAACTCCTAGTTCTGTTAGGTGTATAATAGCTTATAAATTCTAGTTGGGTTAGAAATCCAAATCCTAGTTGGATTAGGATTCTAATTGGAGTAGAGTTATAGTAGTAATAGGAGTCTAGTTAGTAGGCGCCAAGTTGAGCTTGTTCTACTCGGTTTAGGAGTTCTTATTTCATTGTTATGTTGTTTTGTTTATAGTTATCTTGTTAATTTCCTAATCTTAGTATACTTAGGTTGTAATCACGCCTATATAAGGCCTTTTGATTCAATAATACACGAGAGGGTTATTTTATGATAAAAATTATGGTATTGTTTGTAAGTTAATTCATAAGCTTTAATTTTTCCATTAATTGAATTTCAGGAGTGTTTATTAATTAGTGTTAAACAACTTAATTCCAAGAGTGGTTTGAGTGTGTTTAATATTCATTATTAAGAGTTCAAGAGTGATCACTTAACATTGAAATATCCGGGAACCATTGAATTTAATTCAGGTTTGAATTGAGTTTAGTGATTGATTAGATAAGTTAGGAGTAACTTAATTGAATCAAGATCCTATTTGATTGTTCAGGAGTGTTCAATCAAATAGTTCTATCATTGTGTTTGAGTGTGTTCAGAGTGTGTTCACCAAAAACTTCACTAAAGTGTGGATTCACGTCCACATCAAATTGGTATCAGAGCCAGTCCGGTAAAACGGAGCGTGAGGGCTTGTACATTGTCGGAATCGGGATTTGTTTGGCGCATTAGAAAGCTATCAAGACAATATACATCGTGTCAAAATTACAGGTCAATAGGATCAGTAACGAAGTCACAGCGATAGAAACATTCAGAGCTAATTTTCTGGCAGATTCAATCAGTTTTGAGGTAAACTTTGGGTAATTTGTTCTGCTAGCATACAACGAATTTTTGAGAGTTTTTTGGTTTGAAATTAGATTATTTTTGTCTAGTTTGGGACTGGAAAGTTTAATAATTTTTTAAGAACGTTTACTATTTATTCGAACACGTTTTAAATAATTGGTCAAAACTGAACTATTCTGGACCGATTTTGGAAAAACATAAACTGCGGGTGTGAGTTTTTGAACGAAACTTTGGTCGAGTTTTTGCAGCATATGGGTTCAGGTTGTAACATATTTTCGTTGAATTTTGAGTTGTTCTGATTCGTTTCTCATAGTTTGCTTGGGGAACAAGTTCTCGGTTGTTTGTCCTGTTCTGGTGTTTCTTTCAATTAGAGTACTAGTGGATATAGAATTATGGTTCGAAAAAGAACTTTTTTGAAATCTTGTAAATTGATTTTACGCCTTGATTTGGCTTGGTTGAAAGGATCTATATCGCCAATGGATAGGTGTTCTATTTGTCAAGGGTTTGGTCACTATAGTGTCAACTGTACTAATTCACAAGAAGTTACTAGAGAACAATGGTTACAATCGTTACAAGAAGACATTGATCAACTCCCGAAACAATATAACTTCGTACAGGAACACGAGAAAAGAAAGTGCTATCCCGAAGAATAAAATTATGTGGGTGATGAAGATTTGAAAACTAACAAAGACAAAGTGGAAGAAGGTTCACAACAACTTCTTATTATTGAGGATGAAGAAAAGATTGAAACTTTTTCTTGGTCTAAAGAAAAAAATTTGATCTTTGAAGTTCCTCATGAGGAAACGATATTTCCTAACGTTGATTTGGAGGAATATGAATTGTTAGTTATTATTTCTTCTAATTTGGCTTCTCGGGTTACTGCTGATCTTGGTTTTCCAAGGATCTTATATGTTGTTCCATCTAGGAGAGATAAATTAAAACTACGATCACAACAGGATTTTGGAAGAATACAACTTCGTGAAGCAAAAGATGGTGATTATCAAAGCAACATCCTAATTGTGCATATTAAGGTACGCTTGATTTGGATGATTTCTTGGGATTATCTTAAAGAAACTTGAGGACAAGTTTAATTCTAAGAGGGGAGTATGATCCATGTCGATATGGCTCATTTCTACAAATCCAAGTTCTGTTAGGATTTCTTTTGTTTTCCTAGTTCTAGTAGGAATAGGACTCTTAAAATCCTAATCCTAGTAGGATTAGAACTCCTAGTTCTGTTAGGTGTATAATAGCTTATAAATTCTAGTTGGGTTAGAAATCCAAATCCTAGTTGGATTAGGATTCTAATTGGAGTAGAGTTATAGTAGTAATAGGAGTCTAGTTAGTAGGCGCCAAGTTGAGCTTGTTCTACTCGGTTTAGGAGTTCTTATTTCATTGTTATGTTGTTTTGTTTATAGTTATCTTGTTAATTTCCTAATCTTAGTATACTTAGGTTGTAATCACGCCTATATAAGGCCTTTTGATTCAATAATACACGAGAGGGTTATTTTATGATAAAAATTATGGTATTGTTTGTAAGTTAATTCATAAGCTTTAATTTTTCCATTAATTGAATTTCAGGAGTGTTTATTAATTAGTGTTAAACAACTTAATTCCAAGAGTGGTTTGAGTGTGTTTAAGATTCATTATTAAGAGTTCAAGAGTGATCACTTAACATTGAAATATCCGAGAACCATTGAATTTAATTCAGGAGTGAATTGAGTTTAGTGATTGATTAGATAAGTTAGGAGTAACTTAATTTAATCAAGATCCTATTTGATTGTTCGAGAGTGTTCAATCAAATAGTTCTATCATTGTGTTTGAGTGTGTTCGGAGTGTGTTCACCAAATAAAACTTCACTAAAGTGTGGATTCACGTCCACATCAAATTGGTATCAGAGCCAGTCCGGTAAAACGGAGCGTGAGGGCTTGTACATTGTCGGAATCGGGATTTCTTTGGCGCATTAGAAAGCTATCAAGACAATATACATCGTGTCAAAATTACAGGTCAATAGGATCAGTAACGAAGTCACAGCGATAGAAACATTCAGAGCTAATTTTCTGGCAGATTCAATCAGTTTTGAGGTAAACTTTGGGTAATTTGTTCTGCTAGCATACAACGAATTTTTGAGAGTTTTTTGGTTTGAAATTAGATTATTTTTGTCTAGTTTGGGACTGGAAAGTTTAATAATTTTTTAAGAACGTTTACTATTTATTCGAACACGTTTTAAATAATTGGTCAAAACTGAACTATTCTGGACCGATTTTGGAAAAACATAAACTGCGGGTGTGAGTTTTTGAACGAAACTTTGGTCGAGTTTTTGCAGCATATGGGTTCAGGTTGTAACATATTTTCGTTGAATTTTGAGTTGTTCTGATTCGTTTCTCATAGTTTGCTTGGGGAACAAGTTCTCGGTTGTTTGTCCTGTTCTGGTGTTTCTTTCAATTAGAGTACTAGTGGATATAGAATTATGGTTCGAAAAAGAACTTTTTAAATCTTGTAAATTGATTTTACGCCTTGATTTGGCTTGGTTGAAAGGATCTATATCGCCAATGGATAGGTGTTCTATTTGTCAAGGGTTTGGTCACTATAGTGTCAACTGTACTAATTCACAAGAAGTTACTAGAGAACAATGGTTACAATCGTTACAAGAAGACATTGATCAACTCCCGAAATAATATAACTTCGTACTGGAACACGATAAAAGAAAGTGCTATCGCGAAGAACAAAATTATGTGGGTGATGAAGATTTGAAAACTAACAAAGACAAAGTGGAAGAAGGTTCACAACAACTTCTTATTGTTGAGGATGAAGAAAAGATTGAAACTTTTTCTTGGTCTAAAGATAAAAATTTGATCTTTGAAGTTTCTCATGAGGAAACAGTAGTGCCTAACGTTGATTTGCAGGAATATGAATCTTTAGTTATTGTTTCTTCTAATTTGGCTTCTCGGGTTACTGATGATCTTGGTTTTCCAAGGATCTTATATGTTGTTCCTTCTAGGAGAGATAAATTGAAACTACGATCACAACACGATTTAAAAAGAATACAACTTCGTGAAGCAAAAGATGGTGATTATCGAAGCAACATCCTAATTGTGCATATTGTGGTACACTTGATTTGGATGATTTCTTGGGATTATCTTAAAGAAACTTGAGGACAAGTTTGATTCTGAGAGGGGGAGTATGATCCATGTGAGATATGGCTCATTTCTACAAATCCTAGTTATGTTAGGATTTCTATTGTTTTCCTAGTTCTAGTAGGAATAGGACTCTTATAATCCTAATCCTAGTAGGATTAGAACTCCTAGTTCTGTTAGGAGTATAATAGCTTATAAATTCTAGTTGAGTTAGAAATGCAAATCCTAGTTGGATTAAGATTCTAATTCGAGTAGAGTTATAGTAGTAATAGGAGTCTAGTTAGTAGGCGCCAAGTTGAGCTTGTTCTACTCGGTTTAGGAGTTTGTTATTTCTTTGTTATCTTGTTTTGTTTAAAGTTATATTGTTAATTTCCTAATCTGAGTATACTTAGGTTGTAATCACGCCAATATATGTCCTTTTGATTCAATAATACAAGAGAGAGTTATTTTATGATAAAAATGATGTTATTGTTTGTGAGTTAATTCATAAGCTTTAATTTCCCATTAATTGATATTCGGGAGTGTTTATTAATTAGTGTTAAACAACTTAATTCCATGAGTGGTTTGAGTGTGTTTAAGATTCATTATTAAGAGTTCAGGAATGATCACTTAACATTGAAATATCCGAGAACCGTTGAATTTAATGCAGGAGTGAATTGAGTTTAGTGATTGACTAGTTAAGTTAGGAGTAACTTAATTTAATCAAAATCCTATTTGATTGTTCAGAAGTGTTCACTCAAATAGTTTTATCATTGTGTTCGAGTATGTTCAGAGTGTGTTCATCAAGAACTCATCTTTCTTTCAAGATTCTTGGGATTTTGAAAACTTCACTAAAGTGTGGATTCACGTCCACATCAAATTGGTATCAGAGCCAGTCCGGTAAAACGGAGCGTGAGGGCTTGTACATTGTCGTAATCGGGATTTGTTTAGTGCATTGGAAAGATATCAAGACAATATACATCGTGTCAAAATTACAGGTCACTTGGATCAGTCACGAAGTCACAGCGATCGAAACATTCAGAGCTAATTTCTGGCAGATTCAATCAGTTTTGAGGTAAATTTTGGGTAATTCGTTCTCCTGGCATGCAACGAATTTTTGAGAGTTTTTTGGCTTGAAATTAGATTATTTTTGTCTAGTTTGGGACTGGAAAGTTTTATAATTTTTTAAGAACGTTTACTATTTATTCGAACACGTTTTAAATAATTGGTCAAAACTGAACTATTCTGGACTAATTTTGGAAAAACATAAACTACAACTGATTGGCTGTGAGTTTTTGAACGTAACTTTGGTCGAGTTTTTACGACATATGGGTTCAGGTTGTAACAAATTTTTGTTGAATTTTGAGTTATTCTGATTCGTTTCTCATAGTTTGCTTGGGGAACAAGTTCTCGGTTGTTTGTCCTGTTCTGGTGTTTCTTTCTATTGGAGTACTAGTGGATATAGAATTATGGTTCGATAAAGAACTTTTTAAATCTTGTAAATTAATTTTATGCCTTGATTTGGCTTGGTTGAAAGGAACTATATCTCCATTGGATAGGTGTTCTATTTGTCAAGGGTTTGGTCAATATAGTGTCAACTGTACTAATTCACAAGAAGTTACTAGAGAACAATGGTTACAATCGTTACAAGAAGACATTGATAAACTCCCGAAATAATATAACTTCGTACTGGAATACGAGAAAAGGAAGTGCTATCGCGAAGAACAAAATTATGTGGGTGATGAAGATTTGAAAACTAACAAAGACAAAGTGGAAGAAGGTTCACAACAACTTCTTATTGTTGAGGATGAAGAAAAGATTGAAACTTTTTCTTGGTCTAAAGATAAAAATTTGATCTTTGAAGTTTCTCATGAGGAAACAGTAGTGCCTAACGTTGATTTGCAGGAATATGAATCTTTAGTTATTATTTCTTCTAATTTGGCTTCTCGGGTTACTGATGATCTTGGTTTTCCAAGGATCTTATAGGTTGTTCCTTCTAGGAGAGATAAATTGAAACTACGATCACAACAGGATTTTAAAAGAATACAACTTCGTGAAGCAAAATATGGTGATTATCGAAGCAACATCCTAATTGTGCATATTGTGGTACGCTTAATTTGGATGATTTCTTGGGATTATCTAGAAGAAACTTGAGGACACGTTTGATTCTCGAGAGGGGGAGTATGATCCATGTGAGATATGGCTCATTTCTACAAATCGGTCTATTTCCTAGTTCTAGTAGGAATAGGACTCTTATAATCCTAATCCTAGTAGGATTAGAACTCCTAGTTCTATTAGGTGTATAATAGCTTATAAATTCTAGTTGAGTTAGAAATGCAAATCCTAGTTGGATAAGGATTCTAATTCGAGTAGAGTTATAGTAGTAATAGGAGTCTAGTTAGTAGGCGCCAAGTTGAGCTTGTTCTACTCGGTTTAGGAGTTTGTTATTTCTTTGTTATCTTGTTTTGTTTAAAGTTATCTTGTTAATTTCCTAATCTTAGTATACTTAGGTTGTAATCACGCCTATATAAGGCCTTTTGATTCAATAATACAAGAGAGAGTTATTTTATGATAAAAATTATGTTATTGTTTGTGAGTTAATTCATAAGCTTTAATTTCCCATTAATTGATATTCGGGAGTGTTTATTAATTAGTGTTAAACAACTTAATTCCAAGAGTGGTTTGAGTGTGTTTAAGATTCATTATTAAGAGTTCGAGAGTGATCACTTAACATTGAAATATCCGGGAACCGTTGAATTTAATGCGAGGAGTGAATTGAGTTTAGTGATTGATTAGTTAAGTTAGGAGTAACTTAATTGAATCAAAATCCTATTTGATTGTTCAGAGTGTTCACTCAAATAGTTCTATCATTGTGTTCAAGTGTGTTCGGAGTGTGTTCATCAAGAACTCATCTTTCTTTCAAGATTCTTGGGATTTTGAAAACTTCACTAAAGTGTGGATTCACGTCCACATCAAATTAGTATCGAGCCAGTCCGGTAAAACGGAGCGTGAGGGCTCGTACATTGTCGGAATCGGGATTTGTTTGGTGCATTGGAAAGCTATCAAGACAATATACATCGTGTCAAAATTGCAAGTCAATTGGATCAGTAACGAAGTCACAACGATCGAAACATTCGTGAGCTAATTTTCCGCATTCAATGCTTTGAGGTAAACTTTGGGTAATTCGTTCTCCTAGCATACAACGAATTTTTGAGAGTTTTTTGGCTTGAAATTAGATTATTTTTGTCTAGTTTGGGACTGGAAAGTTTCATAATTTTTTAAGAACGTTTACTATTTATTCCAACACGTTTTAAATAATTGGTCAAAATTGAACTATTCTGGACCGATTTTGGGAAAACAGAAACAACAACTGATTGGCTTTGTGTTATTGAACGTAACTTTGGTCGAGTTTTTGCAACATATGGGTTCAAGTTGTAACAAATTTTCGTTGAATTTTGAGTTGTTCCGATTCGTTTCTCATAGTTTGCTTGGGGAACAAGTTCTCGGTTGTTTGTCCGTTTCGGTGTTTCTTTCTATTGGAGTACTAGTGGATATAGAATTATGGTTCGATAAAGAACTTTTTAAATCTTGTAAATTGATTTTACGCCTTGATTTGGCTTGGTTGAAAGGATCTATATCTCCATTGGATAGGTGTTCTATTTGTCAAGGGTTTGGTCACTATAGTGTCAACTGTACTAATTCACAAGAAGTTACTAGAGAACAATGGTTATAATCGTTACCAGAAGACATTGATCAACTCCCGAAATAATATAACTTCGTACTGGAACACGAGAAAAGAAAGTGCTATCGCGAAGAACAAAATTATGTGGGTGATGAAGATTTGAAAACAAAGACAAAGTGGAAGAAGGTTCACAACAACTTTTTATTGTTGATAATGAAGAAAAGATTGAAACTTTTTCTTGGTCTAAAGATAAAAATTTGATCTTTGAAGTTTCTCATGAGGAAACAAGAGTGCCTAACGTTGATTTGCAGGAATATGCATCTTTAGTTATTGTTTCTTCTAATTTGGCTTCTCGGGTTACCGATGATCTTTGTTTTGCAAGGATCTTATATGTTGTTCCTTCTAGGAGAGATAAATTGAAACTACGATCACAACAGATTTTAGAAGAATACAACTTCGTGAAGCAAAAGATGGTGATCATCGAAGCAACATCCTAATTGGGCATATTGTGGTACGCTTGATTTGGATGATTTCATTGGATTATCTTGAAGAAACTTGAGGACAAGTTTGATTCTCGAGAGGGGGAGTATGATCCATGTGAGATATGGCTCATTTCTACAAATCCTAGTTCAGTAGGGATTTCTATTGTTTTCCTAGTTCTAGTAGGAATCGGACTCATAAAATCCTAATCGTAGTAGGATTAGAACTCCTAGTTTCGTTAGGAGTATAATAGCTTATAAATTCTAGTTGAGTTAAGAAATGCAAATCCTAGTTGGATTAGGATTCTAATTCGAGTAGAGTTATAGTAGTAATAGGAGTCTAGTTAGTAGGCGCCAAGTCGAGCTTGTTCTACTCGGTTTAGGGAGTTTGTTATTTCTTTGTTATCTTGTTTTGTTTAAAGTTATCTTGTTAATTTCCTAATCTTACTATACTTAGGTTGTAATCACGCCTATATAAGGCCTTTTGATTCAATAATACGGGAGAGAGTTATTTTATGATAAAAATTATGTTATTGTTGTGAGTTAATTCATAAGCTTTAATTTCCCATTAATTGATATTCGGGGAGTGTTTATTAATTAGTGTTAAACAACTTAATTCCAAGAGTGGTTTGAGTGTGTTTAAGATTCATTTTTAAGAGTTCGGGAGTGATCACTTAACATTGAAATATCCGGGAACCGTTGAATTTAATGCAGGAGTGAATTGAGTTTAGTGATTGATTAGTTAAGTTAGGAGTAACTTAATTGAATCAAAATCCTATTTGATTGTTCAGAGTGTTCACTCAAATAGTTCTATCATTGTGTTCAAGTGTATTCAGAGCGTGTTCATCAAGAACTCATCTTTCTTTCAAGATTCTTGGGATTTTGAAAACCTCACTAAAGTGTGGATTCACGTCCACATCAAATTAGTATCGAGCCAGTCCGGTAAAATGGAGCCTGATGGCGCGTACATTGTCGGAATCGGGATTTCTTTGGTGCGTTGGAAAGCTATCAAGACAATATACATCGTGTCAAAATTGCAGGTCAATCGGATCAGTAACGAAGTAACAACAATAGAAACATTCGTAGCTAATTTTCTGGCGGATTCAATCGGTTTTGAGGTAAATTTTGGGTAATTCGTTCTCCTAGCATACAACGAATTTTTGAGAGTTTTTGGCTTGAAATTAGATTATTTTTGTCTAGTTTGGGACTGGAAAGTTTCATAATTTTTTAAGATCGTTTACTATTTATTCGATCACGTTTTAAATTATTGGTCAAAACCGACTATTCTGGACCGATTTTGGGGAAAACATAAACTACACCTGATTGGCTGTGAGTTTTTTTAACGTAACTTTGGTCGAGTTTTTGCAACATATGGGTTCAGGTTGTAACAAATTTTCGTTGAATTTTGAGTTGTTCCGATTCGTTTCTCATAGTTTGCTTGGGGGAACAAGTTCTCGGTTGTTTGTCCCGTTTCCGGTGTTTCTTTCTATTGGAGTACTAGTGGATATAGAATTATGGTTCGATAAAGAACTTTTTAAATCTTGTAAATTGATTTTACGCCTTGATTTGGCTTGGTTGAAAGGATCTATATCTCCATTGGATAGGTGTTCTATTTGTCAAGGGTTTGGTCACTATAGTGTCAATTGTACTAATTCACAAGAAGTTACTAGACAACAATGATTACAATTGTTACAAGAAGACATTGATCAACTCCCGAAATAATATAACTTCGTACGGGAACACGAGAAAAGAAAAAGTGCTATCGCGAAGAACAAAATTATGTGGGTGATGAAGATTTGAAAACTAACAAAGACAAAGTGGAAGAAGGTTCACAACAACTTTTTATTGTTGAGGATGAAGAAAAGATTGAAATTTTTTCTTGGTCTAAAGATAAAAATTTGATCTTTGAAGTTTCTCATGAGGAAACAAGAGAGTGCCTAACGTTGATTTGCAGTGAATATGATTCTTTAGTTATTGTTTCTTCTAATTTGGCTTCTCGGGTTACTAATGATCTTTGTTTTCCAAGGATCTTATATGTTGTTCCTTCTGGAGAGATAAATTGAAACTACGATCACAACAGGATTTTAGAAGAATACAACTTCGTAAAGCAAAAGATGGTGATTATCGAAGCAACATCCTAATTGTGCATATTGTGGTACGCTTGATTTGGATGATTTCTTTGGATTATCTTGAAGAAACTTGAGGACAAGTTTGATTCGAGATGGGGAGTATGATCCATGTGAGATATGGCTCATTTCTACAAATCCTAGTTCCGTTAGGATTTCTATTGTTTTCCTAGTTCTAGTAGGAATAAGACTCTTAAAATCCTAATCCTAGTAGGATTAGAACTCCTAGTTCGTTAGAAGTATAATAGCTTATAAATTCTAGTTGAGTAAGAAATGCAAATCCTAGTTGGATTAGGATTCTAATTCGAGTAGAGTTATAGTAGTAATAGGAATCTAGTTAGTAGGCGCCAAGTCGAGCTTGTTCTACTCGGTTTAGGAGTTTGTTATTTCTTTGTTATCTTGTTTTGTTTAAAGTTATCTTGTTAATTTCCTAATCTTAGTATACTTAGGTTGTAATCACGCCCTATATAAGGCCTTTTGATTCAATAATACGAGAGAGAGTTATTTTATGATAAAAATTATGTTATTGTTTTTGAGTTAATTCATAAGCTTTAATTTCTCATTAATTGATATTCAGGAGTGTTTATTAATTAGTGTTAAACAACTTAATTCCAAGGAGTGGTTTGAGTGTGTTTTAAGATTCATTATTAAGAGTTAGGGAGTGATCACTTAACATTGAAATATCCGGGAACCGTTGAATTTAATGCAGGAGTGAATTGAGTTTAGTGATTGATTAGTTAAGTTAGGAGTAACTTAATTGAATCAAAATTCTATTTGATTGTCCAGGAGTGTTCACTCAAATAGTTCTATCGTTGTGTTCAAGTGTGTTCAGAGTGTGTTCATCAAGAACTCATCTTTCTTTCAAGATTCTTAGGATTTTGAAAACTTCACAAAAGTGTGGATTCACGTCCACCTCAAATTGGTATCGAGCCAGTCCGGTAAAATGGAGCGTGAGGGCGCGTACATTGTCGAAATCGGGATTTATTTGGTGCGTTGGAAAGCTATCAAGACAATATGCATCGTGTCAAAATTGCAGGTCAATTGGATCAGTAACGAAGTAACAACGATTGAAACATTCAGAGCTAATTTTCTAGCGGGTTCAATCGCTTTGAGGTAAATTTTGGGTAATTCGTTCTCCTAGCATACATCGAATTTTTGAGAGTTTTTTGGCTTGAACTTATATTATTTGTGTCTAGTTTGGGACTGGAAAGTTTCATAATTTTTTAAGAACGTTTACTATTTATTCGAACACGTTTTAAATAATTGGTCAAAACCGAACTATTCGGGAGCGATTTTGGGAAAACATAAACTACAACTGATTGGTCTGTGAGTTTTTGAACGAAACTTTGGTCGAGTTTTTGCAACATATGGGTTCAGATTGTAACAAAATTTCATTGAATTTTGAGTTGTTCGGATTCGTTTCTCATAGTTTGCTTGGGGAACAAGTTCTCGGTTGTTTGTCCCGTTCGGTGTTTCTTTCTATTGGAGTACTAGTGGATATAGAATTATGGTTCGATAAAGAACTTTTTAAATCTTGTAAATTGATTTTACGCCTTGATTTGGCTTGGTTGAAAGGATCTATATCTCCATTGGATAGGTGTTCTATTTGTCAAGGGTTTGGTCACTATAGTGTCAACTGTACTAATTCACAAGAAGTTACTAGAGAACAATGGTTACAATCGTTACAAGAAGACATTGATCAACTCCCGAAATAATATAACTTCGTACTGGAACACGAGAAAAGAAAGTGCTATCGCGAAGAACAAAATTATGTGGGTGATGAAGATTTGAAAACAAACAAAGACAAAGTGGAAGAAGGTTCACAACAACTTTTATTGTTGAGGATGAAGAAAAGATTGAAACTTTTTCTTGGTCTAAAGAGAAAAATTTGATCTTTGAAGTTTCTCATGAGGAAACAAGAGTGCCTAACGTTGATTTGCGGGAATATGAATCTTTAGTTATTGTTTCTTCTAATTTGGCTTCTCAGGTTACCGATGATCTTTGTTTTCCAAGGATCTTATATATTATTCCTTCTAGGAGAGACAAATTGAAACTACGATCACAACAGGATTTTAGAAGAATACAACTTCGTGAAGCAAAAGATGGTGATTATCGAAGCAACATCCTAATTGTGCATATTGTGGTACGCTTGATTTGGATGATTTCTTGGGATTATCTTGAATAAACTTGAGGACAAGTTTGATTCTCGAGAGGGGAGTATGATCCATGTGAGATATGGCTCATTTCTACAAATCCTAGTTCCGTTACGATTTCTATTATTTTCCTAGTTCTAGTAGGAATAAGACTCTTAAAAAACCCTAATCCTAGTAGGATTAGAACTCCTAGTTCTCGTTATGAGTATAATAGCATATAAATTCTTGTAGAGTTAGAAATGTAAATCCTAGTTGGATTAGGATTCTAATTCAAGTAGAGTTATAGTAGTAATAGGAGTCTAGTTAGTAGGCGCCAAGTCGAGCTTGTTTCTACTCCTGTTTAAGAATTTGTTATTTCTTTGTTATCTTGTTTTATTTAAAGTTATCTTGTTAATTTCCTAATCTTAATATACTTAGGTTGAAATCACGCCTATATAAGGCCTTTTGATTCAATAATACAAGAGAGAGTTATTTTATGATAAAAATTATGTTATTGTTTATGAGTTAATTCATAAGCTTTAATTTCCCACTAATTGATATTCAGGAGTGTTTATTAATTAGTGTTAAACAACTTAATTCCAAGAGTAGTTTGAGTGTGTTTAAGATTCATTATTAAGAGTTCGGGGAGTGATCACTTAACATTGAGATATTTGGGAACCGTTGAATTTAATGCAAGAGTGAATTGAGTTTAGTGATTGATTAGTTAAGTTAGAGTAACATAATTGAATCAAAATCCTATTTGATTGTTCAGGAGTGTTCACTTAAATAGTTCTATCATTGTGTTCAAGTGTGTTCTGAGTGTGTTCATCAAGAACTCATCTTTCTTTCAAGATTCTTGGGATTTTGAAAACTTCACAAAGTGTGGATTCACGTCCACATCATATTGGTATCGAGGCCAGTCCGGTAAAACCGGAGCGTGAGGGCGCGTACATTGTGGAAATTCGGATTTCTTTGGTGCGTTGGAAAGCTATTAAGACAATATGCATCGTGTCAAAATTGCAGGTCAATTGGATCAAATGAACGAAGTCACGACAATTGAAACATTCATAGCTAATTTTCTAGCGGATTCAATCAGCTTTTGAGGTAAATTTTAGGTAATTCGCTCTCCTAGCATACAACGCATTTTTGCGAGTTTTTTGGCTTGAAATTATATTATTTGTGTCTAGTTTGGGACTCGGAAATTTTCATAATTTTTTAGGGAACGTTTACTATTTATTCGAACATCGTTTTTAAATAATTGGTCAAAACCGAACTATTCCGGAGCGATTTTGGGAAAACATAAACTACAACCGATTGGCCGTGAGTTTTTGAACGAAACTTTGGTCGAGGTTTTTGCAACATATGGGTTCGGATTGTTACAAAATTTCGTTGAATTTTGAGTTGTTCCGATTCGTTTCTCATACATTACTTGGGGAACAAGTTCTCGGCTGTTTGTCTCCGTTTCCGGTGTTTCTTTCTATTGGAGTACTAGTGGATATAGAATTATGGTTCGATAAAGAACTTTTTAAATCTTGTAAATTGATTTTACGCCTTGATTTGGCTTGGTTGAAAGGATCTATATCTCCATTGGATAGGTGTTCTATTTGTCAAGGGTTTGGTCACTATCGTGTCAACTGCACTAATTCACAAGAAGTTACTAGAGAACAATGGTTACAATCGTTACAAGAAGACATTGATCAACTCCCGAAATAATATAACTTCGTACTGGGACACGAGAAAAGAAAGTGCTATCGCGAAGAATAAAATTATGTGGGTGATGAAGATTTGAAAACAAACAAAGACAAAGTGGAAGAAGGTTCACAACAACTTTTTATTGTTGAGGATGAAGAAAAGATTGAAACTTTTTCTTGGTCTAAAGAGAAAATTTTTGATCTATGAAGTTTCTCATGAGGAAACAGTAGTGCCTAACGTTGATTTGCGGGAATATGAATCTTTAGTTATTGTTTCTTCTAATTTGGCTTCTCGGGTCACTGATGATCTTGGTTTTCCAAGGATCTTATATGTTGTTCCTTCTAGGAGAGATAAATTGAAACTACGATCACAACAGTATTTTAGAAGAATACAACTTCGTGAAGCAAAAGATGGTGATTATCGAAGCAACATCCTAATTGTGCATATTGTGGTACGCTTGATTTGGATGATTTCTTGGGATTATCATGAATAAACTTGAGGAAAAGTTTGATTCTGAGAGGGGGAGTACGATCCATGTGAGATATGGCTCATTTCTACAAATCCTAGATCTCTTACGATTTCTATTGTTTTCCTAGTTCTAGTAGGAATAGGACTCTTAAAACCTAATCCTAGTAGGATTAGAACTCCCTAGTCTGTTATGAGAATAATAGCATATAAATTCTAGTAGAGTTAGAAATGCAAATACTAGTTGGATTACGATTCTAATTCGAGTAGAGTTATAGGGAGTAATAGGAGTCTAGTTAGTAGGCGCCAAGTCGAGCTTGTTCAACTCGGTTTAGGAGTTTGTTATTTCTTTGTTATCTTGTTTTATTTAAGTTATCTTGTTAATTTCCCTAATCTTAGTATACTTAGGTTGTAATCACGCCTATATAAGGCCATTTGATTCAATAATACAGAGAGAGTTATTTTATGATAAAAATTATGTTATTGTTTGTGAGTTAATTCATAAGCTTTAATTTCCCATTAATTGCTATTCAGGAGTGTTTATTAATTAGTGTTAAATAACTTAATTCCAAGAGTGGTTTGATGTGTTTAAGATTCATTATTAAGAGTTCGAGGAGTGATCACTTAACATTGAAATATCCGGGAACCGTTGAATTTAATGCAGGAGTGAATTGAGTTTAGTGATTGATTAGTCAAGTTAGGAGTAACTTAATTGAATCAAAATCCTATTTGATTGTTCAGGAGTGTTCACTCAAATAGTTCTATCATTGTTTCAAGTGTGTTCGAGTGTGTTCATCAAGAACTCATCTTTCTTTCATGATTCTTGGGATTTTGAAAACTTCACAAAAGTGTGGATTCACGTCCACATCATATTGGTATTTGAACCAGTCCGGTAAAACGGAGCGTGAGGGCGCGTACATTGTCGAAATTGGGATTTATTTGGTGCGTTGGAAAGCTATCAAGACAATATGTATCGTGTCAAAATTGTAGGTCAATTGGATCAGTAACGAAGTCACTAAGCAAATTGAAACATTCTGAGCTAATTTTCTAGCGCATTCAATCGCTTTTGATGTAAATTTTGGGTAATTCGTTCTTCTAGCATACAACGCATTTTTGAGAGTTTTTTGGCTTGAAATTAAATCATTGTTTTTGTCTAGTTGGGGACCGGAAAGTTTCATAATTTTTTAGGAACGTTTACTATTTATTCGAACACGTTTTAATAATTGGTCAAACCGAACTATTCCGGACCGATTTTGGAAAAACATAAATTACAACCGATTGGCTGTGAGTTTTTGAACTAAACTTTGGTCGAGTTTTTGCAACATATGGGTTCCGATTGTAACAAAATTTCATAGAATTTTGAGTTGTTCTCGAGCTCGTTTCTCATAGTTTGCTTCGGGAACAAGTTCTCGGTTGTTTGTCTTGTTCTCGGTGTTTCTTTCAAATCGAGTACTAGTGGATATAGAATTATGGTTCGATAAAGAAATTTTTAAATCTTGTAAATTGATTTTACGCCTTGATTTGGCTTGGTTGAAAGGATCTATATCTCCATTGGATAGGTGTTCATTTGTCAAGGGTTTGGCCACTATAGTGTCAATCTGTACTAATTCACAAGAAGTTACTAGAGAACAATGGTTACAATCGTTACAAGAAGACATTGATCAACTCCCGAAATAATATAACTTAGTACTGAAACACGAGAAAAGAAAGTGCTATCGCGAAGAACAAAATTATGTGGGTGATGAAGATTTGAAAACAAACAAAGACAAAGTGGAATAAGGTTCACAACAACTTCTTATTGTTGAGGGATGAAGGAAAGATTGAAACTTTTCCTTGGTCTAAAGAGAAAAATTTTATCTTTGAAGTTTCTCATGAGGAAACAATAGTGCCTAACGTTGATTTCAGGAATATGAATCTTTAGTTATTGTTTCTTCTATTTGGCTTCTCGGGTTACTCATGATCTTGGTTTTCCAAGGATCTTATATGTTGTTCCTTCTAGGAGATATAAATTGAAACTACGATCACAACAGATTTTTAAGAATACAACTTCGTGAAGCAAAAGATGGTGATTATCGAAGCAACATCCTAATCGTGCATATTGTGGTACGCTTGATTTGGATGATTTCTTGGGATTATCTTGAATAAATTTGGAGGACAAGATTGATTCTCGAGAGGGGAGTATGATCCATGTGAGATATGGCTCATTTCTACAAATCCTAGTTCCGTTAGGATTTCTTTTGTTTTCCTAGTTCTAGTAGGAATAGGATTCTTAAAATCCTAATCCTAGCAGGATTAGAACTCCTAGTTCTGTTATGAGTATAATAGCTTATAAATTCTAGTAGAGTTAGAAATGCAAATCCTAGTTGGATTAGGATTCTAATTCGAGTAGAGTTATAGTAGTAATAGGAGTTTAGTTAGTAGGCGCAAGTCGAGCTTGTTCTACTCGGTTTAGGAGTTTGTTATTTCTTTGTTATCTGTTTTGTTTAAAGTTATCTTGTTAATTTCCTAATCTTAGTATTCTTACGGTTGTAATCACGCCATATAAGGCCTTTTGAATCAATAATACAGAGAGAGTTATTTTATGATAAAAATTATGTTATTGTTTGTGAGTTAATTCATAAGCTTTAATTTCCCATTAATTGATATTCAGGAGTGTTTATTAATTAATTAGTGTTAAACAACTTAATTCCAAGAGTGGTTTGAGTGTGTTTAAGATTCATTATTAAGAGTTCAGGAGTTATCACTTAACATTGAAATATCCGGGAACCGTTGAATTTAATGCAGGAGTGAATTGAGTTTAGTGATTGATTAGTTAAGTTAGGAGTAACTTAATTGAATCAAAATCCTATTTGATTGTTCAGGAATGTTCACTCAAATAGTTCTATCATTGTGTTCAAGTGTGTTCAGAGTGTGTTCATCAAGAACTCATCTTTCTTTCAAGATTCTTGGAATTTTGAAAACTTCACTAAAGTGTGAATTCACGTCCACATCAAAATGGTATCACGTTCCATCCGGTAAAATGGAGCGTGAGGGCGCGTACATAGTTGGAATCAGGATTTCTATGGTGCGTTGGCAAGCTATCAAGACAATATACATCGTGTCAAAATTGCAGCTCAATCGGAAGAGTAACGAAGTCGCGCCGATCGAAACATTCGAGCTAATTTTTCGCGATTCAATCGCTTTGAGGTAAACTTTGGGTAATTCGTTCTCCCTTGCATACAACGAATTTTTAGTGTTTTTTTGGCTTGAAATTACATTATTTTTTGTCCGGTTTGGGTAACTTGGAAAGTTTCATAATTTTTTAGAACGTTTACTTTTATTCGAGCACGTTTTAAATAATTGGTCAAACCAACTATTCTCGGGACCGATTTTGGGGAAAACATAAACAACAAGTGATTGGCTGTGAGTTTTGAACGAAACTTTGTTCGGAAGTTTTTGAACGAAACTGGGCCGAGGTTTTGCAACATATGGGTTCGAGTCGTAACAAATTTTCGTTTAATTTTGAGTGCTCGATTCGTTTCTCATAGTTTAACTATGGGGAATAAGTTCTGGGTTGTTTGTCCTGTTCTCGTGTTTCTTTCTATTAGAGAACTGGTGGAAATAGAATTATGGTTCGATAAAGAACTTTTTAAATCTTGTAAATTGATTTTACGCCTTGATTTGGCATGGTTGAAAGGATCCATATCTCCATTGGATAGGTGTTTTATTTGTCAAGGGTTTGGTCACTATAGTGTCAACCGTACTAATTCACAAGAAGTTACTAGAGAACAATGGTTATAATCGTTACAAGAAGACATTGATCAACTCCCGAAATAATATAACTTCGTCGGAACACGAGAAAGAAAAGTGCTATCGCGAAGAACAAAATTATGTGGGTGATGAAGATTTGAAAACTAACAAAGACAAAGTGAAAGAAGGTTCACAACAACTTCTTATTGTTGATGATGAAGAAAAGATTGAAACTTTTTCTTGGTCTAAAAGAGAAAAATTTTATCTTTGAAGTTTCTCATGAGGAACATTAGTGCCTAACGTTGATTTCCGTGGAATATGAATCTTTAGTTATTGTTTCTTCTAATTTGGCTTCTCGGGTTACTCATGATCTTGGTTTTCCAAGGATCTTATATGTTGTTCCTTCTAGGAGAGATAAATTGAAACTACGATCACAACAAGATTTTAAAGAATACAACTTCGCGAAGCAAAAGATGGTGATTATCGGCAACATCCTAATTGTGCATATTGTGGTACGCTTAATTTGGATGATTTCTTGGGATTATCTTGAATAAATTTGAGGACAAGATTGATTCTCGAGAGGGGAGTATGATCCATGTGAGATATGGCTCATTTCTTCAAATCCTAGTTGCGTTAGGATTTCTTTTGTTTTCCTAGTTCTAGTAGGAATAGGATTCTTAAAATCCCAATCCTAGCGGGATTAGAACTCCTAGTTCTGTTATGAGTATAATAGCTTATAAATTCTAGTAGAGTTAGAAATGCAAATCCTAGTTGGATTAGGATTCTAATTCGAGTGAGAGTTATAGTAGTAATAGGAGTTTAGTTAGTAGGCGCCAAGTCGAGCTTGTTCTACTCCTGGTTTAGGAGTTTGTTATTTCTTTGTTATCTTGTTTTGTTTAAAGTTATCTTGTTAATTTCCTAATCTTAGTATTCTTAGGTTGTAATCACGCCTATATAAGGCCTTTTGAATCAATAATACAGGAGAGAGTTATTTTATGATAAAAATTATGTTATTGTTCGTGAGTTAATTCATAAGCTTTAATTTCCCATTAATTGATATTCGTGAGTGTTTATTAATTAGTGTTAAACAACTTAATTCCAAGAGTGGTTTGAGTGTGTTTAAGATTCATTATTAAGAGTTCGAGAGTTATCACTTAACATTGAAATATCCGGGAACCGTTGAATTTAATGCGGGAGTGAATTGAGTTTAGTGATCGATCAGTTAAGTTAGGAGTAACTTAATTGAATCAAAAATCCTATTTGATTGTTCTGGAATGTTCACTCAAATAGTTCTATCATTGTGTTCAAGTGTGTTCAGAGTGTGTTCATCAAGAACTCATCTTTCTTTCAAGATTCTTGGAATTTTGAAAACTTCACTAAAGTGTGAATTCACGTCCACATCTAAATGGTATCACGCCGATCCGGTAAAATGGAGCGTGAGGGCGCGTACATAGGTGGAATCAGGATTTCTATGGTGCGTTGGCAAGCTATCAAGACAATATACATCGTGTCAAAATTGCAGCTCAATCGGAAGAGTAACGAAGTCACAGCGATCGAAACATTCGAGCCAATTTTCCGGCGATTCAATCGGCTTTGAGGTAACTTTGGGTAATTCGTTCTCCTTGCATACAAATCTAATTTTTTAGTGTTTTTTGGCTTGAAATTACATTGTTTTTGTCCCAGTTTGGTACTCGGAAAGTTTCATAATTTTTTATGAACGTTTACTTTTATTCGAACACGTTTTAAATAATTGGTCAAAAACCGAACTATTCTCGGGACCGATTTTGGGAAAACATAAACAACAACTGATGGCTGTGAGTTTTGAACGAAACTTTGTTCGAGTTTTGAACGAAACTTTGGTCGAGTTTTTGCAACATATGGGTTCGGGTTGTAACAAATTTTCGTTTAATTTTGAGTGTACGATTCGTTTCTCATAGTTTACTATGGGAATAAGTTCTCGGTTGTTTTGTCCTGTTCGGTGTTTCTTTCTATTAGAGTACTAGTGGAAATAGAATTATGGTTCGATAAAGAACTTTTTAAATCTTGTAAATTGATTTTACGCATTGATTTGGCATAGTTGAAAGGATCTATATCTCCATTGGATAGTTGTTTTATTTGTCAAGGGTTTGGTCACTATAGTGTCAACTGTACTAATTCACAAGAAGTTACTAGAGAACAATGGTTATAATCGTTACAAGAAGACATTGATCAACTCCCGAAATAATATAACTTCGGATCCGGAACACGAGAAAAGAAAAGTGCTATCGCGAAGAACAAAATTATGTGGGTGATGAAGATTTGAAAACTAACAAAGACAAAGTGGAAGAAGGTTCACAACAACTTCTTATTGTTGATGATGAAGAAAAGATTGAAACTTTTTCTTGGTCTAAAGAGAAAAATTTTATCTTTGAAGTTTCTCATGAGGAAACAAAGAGTGCCTAACGTTGATTTGCGGGAATATGAATCTTTAGTTATTGTTTCTTCTAATTTGGCTTCTCGGGTTACTCATGATCTTGGTTTTCCAAGGATCTTATATGTTGTTCCTTCTAGGAGAGATAAATTGAAACTACGATCACAAGGATTTTAGAAGAATACAACTTCGTGAAGCAAAAGATGGTGATTATCGAAGCAACATCCTAATTGTGCATATTGTGGTACGCTTGATTTGGATGATTTCTTGGGATTATCTTGAATAAACTTGAGGACAAGTTTGATTCGAGAGGGGGAGTATGATCCATGTGAGATATGGCTCATTTCTACAAATCCTAGTTCCGTTACGATTTCTATTATTTTCCTAGTTCTAGTAGGAATAGGACTCTTAAAACCTAATCCTAGTAGGATTAGAACTCCTAGTTCTGTTATGAGTATAATAGCATATAAATTCTTGTAGAGTTAGAAATGTAAATCCTAGTTGGATTAGGATTCTAATTCAAGTAGAGTTATAGTAGTAATAGGAGTCTAGTTAGTAGGCGCCAAGTCGAGCTTGTTCTACTCGGTTTAGGAGTTTGTTATTTCTTTGTTATCTTGTTTTATTTAAAGTTATCTTGTTAATTTCCTAATCTTAATATACTTAGGTTGTAATCATACCTACATAAGACCTTTTGATTCAATAATATAGGCGCGAGTTATTTTATGATAAAAATTATGTTATTGTTTGTGAGTTAACTCATAAGCTTTAATTTCCCATTAATTGATATTCGAGGAGTGTTTATTAATTAGTGTTTAACTACTTAATTCCAAGAGTGGTTTTAGTGTGTTTAAAATTCATTATTAAGAATTTAGGAGTGATCACTTAACATTGAAATATCCAGAACCGTTGAATTTAATGCAGAGTGAATTGAGTTTAGTGATTGATTAGTTAAGTTAGGTGTTACTTAATTGAATCAAAATCCTATTTGATTGTTCGAGAGTGTTCACTCAAATAGTTCTATCATTGTGTTCGAGTGTTACTAGAGAACAATGGTTACAATCGTTTCAAGAAGACATTGATCAACTCCCGAAATAATATAACTTCTGCGGAACACGAGAAAAGAAAGTGCTATCTTGTAGAACAAAATTATGTGGGTGATGAAGATTTAAAAACTAACAAAGACAAAGTGGAATAAGGTTCACAACAACTTCTTATTGTTGAGGATGAAGAAACGATTGAAACTTTTTCTTGGTCAAAAGATAAAAATTTGATCTTTGAAGTTTCTCATGAGGAAACAAGAGTGCCTAACGTTGATTTGCGTAATATGAATCTTTAGTTATTGCTTCTTCTAATTTGGCTTGTCGGGTTACCGATGATCTTGGTTTTCCAAGGATCTTATATGTTGTTCCTTCTAGGAGAGATAAATTGAAACTACGATCACAACAGGATTTTAGAAGAATACAACTTCGTGAAGCAAAAGATGGTGATTATCGAATCAACATCCTAATTTTGCATATTGCGGTATGCTTAATTTGGATGATTTCTTGGGATTATCTTGAAGAAACTTGAGGACAAGTTTAATTCTATGAGGGGGAATATGATCCATGTGAGATATGGCTCATTTCTACAAATCCTAGTTACGTTAGGATTCTGTTGTTTTCCTAGTTCCCTAGTAGGAATAGGACTCTTAAAAATCCTAATCCTAGCGGGATTAGAACTCCTAGTTCTGTTATGAAGTATAATAGCTTATAAATTCTAGTAGAGTTAGAAATGCAAATCCTAGTTGGATTAGGATTTTAATTCGAGTAGAGTTATAGTAGTAATAGGAGTCTAGTTCGTAGGCGCCAAGTCGAGCTTGTTCTACTCGGTTTTGGAGTTTGCTATTTCTTTGTTATCTTGTTTTGTTTAAAGTTATGTTGTTAATTTCCTAATCTTAGTATACTTATGTTGTAATCACGCGTATATAAGGCCTTTTGATTCAATAATACGAGAGAGAGTTATTTTATGATAAAAATTATGTTATTGTTTGTGAGTTAATTCATAGCTTTAATTTTCCATTAATTGATATTCGAGGAGTGTTTATTAATTAGTGTTAAACAACTGAATTCCAAGAGTGGATTGAGTGTGTTTAAGATTCATTATTCGGAGTTCAGAGTGATCACTTAACATTGAAATATCCGAGAACCGTTGAATTTAATGCACGAGTGAATTGAGTTTAGTGATTGATTAGTTAAGTTAGGAGTAACTTAATTGAATCAAAATCCTATTTGATTATTCAGAGTGTTCACTCAAATAGTTCTATCATTGTGTTCGAGTGTGTTCATTAAGAAGTCAACTTTCTTTCAAGATTCTTGGGATTTTGAAAACTTCACTAAAGTGTGGGATTCACGTGCACATCAAATTGGTATCGGTGCTAGTCGGGTAAAACGGAGCGTGAGGGCTTGTACATTGTCGGAATCGGGTTTTTTTTGGTGCGTTGGAAAGCTATCAAGACAATATACATCGTGCCAAAATTACAGCTTAATCGGAATAGTAACCAAGTCACGACGATCGAAACATTTGAGCCTAATTATCCGCGGATTCAATCCGTTTTGAGGTAAAATTTGGGTAATTCGTTCTCCTAGCATACAACGAATTTTTTAGAGTTTTTTGGCTTGAAATTGGATTATTTTTGTCTAGTTTGGAACTGGGAAGTTTCATAATTTTTTAAGGACGTTTACTATTTATTCGAACACGTTTTAAATAATTGGTCAAAACGAACTATTCTGGACCGATTTTTGGAAAACATAAACTACAACTGATTGGCTGTGAGTTTTTGAACGAAACTTTGGTCGAGTTTTTAAAACATATGGGTTCAGGTTGTAACAAATTGTCGTTGAATTTTGAGTTGTTCCGATTCGTTTCTCATAGTTTACTTGGGAACAAGTTCTCGGTTGTTGTCCCGTTCGGTGTTTCTTTCTATTGGAGTATTAGTGGATATTGAATTATGGTTCGATAAAGAACTTTTTAAATCTTGTAAATTGATTTTACGCCTTGATTTGGCATGGTTGAAAGGATCTATATCTCCATTGGATAGGTGTTTTTTTTTGTCAAGGTTTTGGTCACTATAGTGTCAACTGTACTAATTCACAAGAAGTTACTAGAGAACAATGGTTACAATTGTTACAAGAAGACATTGATCAACTCCCGAAATAATATAACTTCGTACTGGAACACGAGAAAAGAAAGTGCTATCATGAAGAACAAAATTATGTGGGTGATGGAGATTTGAAAACTAACAAAGACAAAGTGGAATAAGGTTCACAACAACTTCTTATTGTTGAGGATGAAGAAAAGATTGAAACTTTTTCTTGGTCTAAAGATAAAAATTTGATCTTTGAAGTTTCACATGAGGAAACAAAAGAGTGCCTAACGTTGATTTGCGGGAATATGAATCTTTAGTTATTGTTTCTTCTAATTTAGCTTGTCGGTTATTGATGATCTTGGTTTTCCAAGGATCTTATATGTTGTTCCTTCTAGGAGAGATAAATTGAAACTACGATCACAACAGATTTTAGAAGAATACAACTTCGTGAAGCAAAAGATGGTGATTATCGAATCAACATCCTAATTTTGCATATTGTGGTATGCTTGATTTGGATGATTTCTTGGGATTATCTTGAAGAAACCCGAGGACAAGTTTGATTCTAAGAGGGGAGTATGATCCATGTGAGATATGGCTCATTTCTACAAATCCTAGTTCCGTTAGGATTTCGTTGTTTTCCTTGTTCTAGTAGGAATAGGACTCTTAAAATCCTAATCCTAGTAGGATTACAACTCCTAGTTCCGTGAGGAGTATAATAGCTTATAAATGCTAGTTGAGTTAGAAATGCAAATCCTAGTTGGATTAGGATTCTAATTCGAGTAGAGTTATAGTAGTAATAGGAGTCTAGTTAGTAGGCGCCAAGTCGAGCTTGTTCGACTCCGGTTTTGGAGTTTGTTATTTCTTTGTTATCTTGTTTTGTTTAAAGTTATCTTGTTAATTTCCTAATCTTAGTATACTTAAGTTGTAATCACGCCTATATAAGGCCTTTTGATTCAATAATACAGGAGAGAGTTATTTTTATGATAAAAATTATGTTATTGTTTGTGAGTTAATTCATAAGCCTTAATTTCCCATTAATTGATATTCAGGAGTGTTTATTAATTAGTGTTAAACAACTTAATTCCAAGAGTGGTTTGAGTGTGTTTAAGATTCATTATTAAGAGTTCGGGAGTGATCACTTAACATTGAAATATACGAGAACCGTTGAATTTAATGCAGGAGTGAATTGAGTTTAGTGATTGATTAGTTAAGTTAGGAGTAACTTAATTGAATCAAAATCCTATTTGATTGTTCAGAGTGTTCACTCAAATAGTTCTATCATTGTGTTCGAGTGTGTTCGGAGTGTGTTCATCAAGAACTCATCTTTCTTTCAAGATTCTTGGGATTTTGAAAACTTCACTAAAGTGTGGATTCACGTTCACATCAAATTGGTATTAGAGCCATCCGGTAAAATGGAGCGTGAGGGCGTGTACTTAGTCGGAATTGGGATTTGTTTGGTGCGTTGGAAATCTATCAAGACAATATACATTGTGTCCAAAATTTCGAGTCAATCGGATCGGAACGAAGTCACGCCGATCGAAACATTCGAGCTAATTTTGTGTGCATTCAATCGTTTTAGCTTGAAATTGGATTATTTTTGTCTAGTTTGAGCCCGAAAAGTTTCATAATTTTTGAAGAACGTTTACTATTTATTCGAACACATTTTAAATAATTGGTCAAAACCGAACTATTCCGGACCGATTTATGGAAAACATAAACTACAACCGATTGGGCGTGAGTTTTTAAACGAAACATTGGTCGAGTTTTTGCAACATATGGGTTCATATTGTAACAAATTTTCGTTGAATTTTGAGTTGTTCGATTCGTTTATCAAAGTTTGCTTGGGGAACAAGTTCTCGATTGTTTGTCTGTTCCGGTATTTCTTTCTATTGTAGTACTAGTGGATATAGAATTATGGTTCGATAAAGAACTTTTTAAATCTTGTAAATTGAGTTTACGCCTTAATTTGGCTTGGTTGAAAGGATCTATATCTCCATTGGATATGTGTTCTATTTGTCAAGGGTTTGGTCACTATAGTGTCAACTGTACTAATTCACAAGAATTTACTAGAGAACAATGGTTACAATCGTTACAAGAAGACATTGATCAACTCCCGAAATAATATAACTTCGTACTGAAACACGAGAAAAGAAAGTGCTATCGCGAACAACAAAATTATGTGGGTGATGAAGATTTGAAAACTAACAAAGACAAAGTGGAAGAAGGTTCACAACAACTTCTTATTGTTGAGGATGAAGAAAAGATTGAAACTTTTTCTTGGTCTAAAGATAAAAATTTGATCTTTGAAGTTTCTCATGAGGAAACAGTAATGCCTAACATTGATTTGCAGGAATATGAATCTTTAGTTATTGTTTCTTCTAATTTGGCTTCTCGGGTTACTGATGATCTTGGTTTTCCAAGGATCTTATATTTTGTTCCTTCTAGGAGCGATAAATTGAAACTACGATCACAACAGGATTTTAGAAGAATACAACTTCGTGAAGCAAAAGATGGTGATTATCGAATCAACATCCTAATTTTGCATATTGTGGTATGCTTAATTTAGATGATTTCTTGGGATTATCTTGAAGAAACTTGAGGACAAGTTTGATTCTGAGAGGGGGAGTATGATCCAAGTGAGATATGGCTCATTTCTACAAACCCTAGTTCGGTTAGGATTTTTGTTGTTTTCCTAGTTCTAGTATGAATAGGACTCTTAAAATCCTAATCCTAGTAGGATTACAAGTCCTAGTTCTGTGAGGAGTATAATAGCTTATAAATTCTAGTTGAGTTAGAAATGCAAATCTTAGTTAGATTTGGATTCTAATTCGAGTAGAGTTATTGTAGTAATAGGAGTCTAGTTAGTAGGCGCCAAGTTGAGCTTGCTGTACTCGGTTTTGGAGTTTGTTATTTCTTTGTTATCTTGTTTTGTTTAAAGTTATCTTGTTAATTTCCTAATCTTAGTATACTTAGGTTGTAATCACGCCTATATAAGGCCTTTTGATTCAATAATACAGGAGAGAGTTATTTTATTATAAAAATTATGTTATTGTTTGTGATTTAATTCATAAGCTTTAATTTCCCATTAATTGATATTCAGGAGTGTTTATTAATTAGTGTTAAACAACTTAATTCCAAGAGTGGTTTTAGTGTTTTAAGATTCATTATTAAGAGTTTAGGAGTGATCACTTAACATTGAAATATCCGGGAACCGTTGAATTTAATGCAGGAGTGAATTGAGTTTAGTGATTGATTAGTTAAGTTAGGAGTAACTTAATTGAATCAAAATCCTATTTGATTAGTCAGCAGTGTTCACTCAAATAGTTCTATCATTGTGTTCGAGTGTGTTCAGAGTGTGTTCATCAAGAACTCATCTTTCTTTCAAGATTCTTGGGATTTTGAAAACTTCACTAAAGTGTGGATTCACGTCCACATCAAATTGGTATCATAGCCTGTACGGTAAAATGGAGCGTGAGGGCGCGTACTTAGTCGGAATCGGGATTTGTTTGGTGCGTTGGAAATCTATCAAGATAATATACATCGTGTCCAAAATTTCAGGTCAATCGGACCAGTAACGAAGTCACAGCGATCGAAACATTCAGAGCTAATTTTGTGGCAGATTCAATCAGTTTTTAGCTTGAAATTGGATTATTTTTGTCTAGTTTGAGACTGGAAAGTTTCATAATTTTTGAAGAACGTTTACTATTTATTCGAACACATTTTAAATAATTGGTCAAAACTGAACTAAACATAAACTGCAACTGATTGGTTTTGAGTTTTTAAACGAAACTTTGGTCGAGTTTTTGCAACATATGGGTTCATATTGTAACAAATTTTCGTTGAATTTTGAGTTGTTCTGATTCGTTTATCAAAGTTTGCTTGGGGAACAAGTTCTCGATTGTTTGTCCTGTTCTGGTATATCTTTCTATTGTAGTACTAGTGGATATAGAATTATGGTTCGATAAAGAACTTTTTAAATCTTGTAAATTGAGTTTACGCCTTAATTTAGCTTGGTTGAAAGGATCTATATCTCCATTGGATATGTGTTCTATTTGTCAAGGGTTTGGTCACTATAGTGTCAACTGTACTAATTCACAAGAATTTACTAGAGAACAATGGTTACAATCGTTACAAGAAGACATTCATCAACTCCCGAAATAATATAACTTCGTACTGAAACACGAGAAAAGAAAGTGCTATCGCGAAGAACAAAATTATGTGGGTGATGAAGATTTGAAAACTAACAAAGACAAAGTGGAAGAAGGTTCACAACAACTTCTTATTGTTGAGGATGAAGAAAAGATTGAAACTTTTCTTGATCTAAAGATAAAAATTTGATCTTTGAAGTTTCTCATGAGGAAACAAGTAATGCCTAACATTGATTTGCGGGGAATATGAATCTTTAGTTATTGTTTCTTCTAATTTGGCTTCTCGGGTTACCGATGATCTTGGTTTTCCAAGGATCTTATATTTTGTTCCTTCTAGGAGAGATAAATTGAAACTACGATCACAACAGGATTTTAGAAGAATACAGCTTCATGAAGCAAAAGATGGTGATTATCGAATCAACATCGTAATTTTGCTTATTGTGGTATGCTTAATTTAGATGATTTCTTGGGATTATCTTGAAGAAACTTGAGGACAAGTTTGATTCCGAGAGGGGGAGTATGATCCAAGTGAGATATGGCTCATTTCTACAAATCCTAGTTCGGTTAGGATTTCTGCCGTTTTCCTAGTTCTAGTATGAATAGGACTCTTAAAAATCCTAATCCTAGTAGGATTACAAGTCCTAGTTCTCGTGAGGAGTATAATAGCTTATAAATTCTAGTTGAGTTAGAAATGCAAATCCTAGTTAGATTTGGATTCTAATTCGAGTAGAGTTATAGTAGTAATAGGAGTCTAGTTAGTAGGCGCCAAGTTGAGCTTGCTGTACTCGGTTTTGGAGTTTGTTATTTCTTTGTTATCTTGTTTTGTTTAAAGTTATCTTGTTAATTTCCTAATCTTAGTATACTTAGGTTGTAATCACGCCTATATAAGGCCTTTTGATTCAATAATACAGGAGAGAGTTATTTTATGATAAAAATTGTGTTATTGTTTGTGATTTAATTCATAAGCTTTAATTTCCCATTAATTGATATTCAGGAGTGTTTATTAATTAGTGTTAAACAACTTAATTCCAAGAGTGGTTTTAGTGTTTTAAGATTCATTATTAAGAGTTTAGGAGTGATCACTTAACATTGAAATATCCGGGAACCGTTGAATTTAATGCGGGAGTGAATTGAGTTTAGTGATTGATTAGTTAAGGAGTAACTTAATTGAATCAAAATCCTATTTGATTGGTCAGCGAGTGTTCACTCAAATAGTTCTATCATTGTGTTCGAGTGTGTTCGAGTGTGTTCATCAAGAACTCATCTTTCTTTCAAGATTCTTGGGATTTTGAAAACTTCACTAAAGTGTGGATTCACGTCCACATCAAATTGGTATCAGAGCTAGTACGGTAAAATAGAGCGTGAGGGCACGTACTTAGTCGGAATCGGGATTTGTTTGGTGCGTTGGAAATCTATCAAGACAATATACATCGTGTCTAAAATTTCACGTCAATCGGATCAGTAACGAAGTCACAGCGATCGAAACATTCAGAGCTAATTTTGTGGCAGATTCAATCAGTTTTTAGCTTGAAATTGGATTATTTTTGTCTAGTTTGAGACTGGAAAGTTTCATAATTTTTGAAGAACGTTTACTATTTATTCGAACACAATTTAAATAATTGGTCAAACCGAACTATTCGGACCGATTTTGGGAAAACATAAACCGCAACCGATTGGTTGTGAGTTTTTAATCGAAACTTTGGTCGAGCTTTTGCATCAAATGGGTTAAGGTTGTAACAAATTTTGGTTGAATTTTGAGTTGTTCCGATTCGTTTCTCATAGTTTGCTGGGGAACAAGTTCTCGGTTGTTTGTCGTTCCCGGTGTTTCTTTCTATTGGAGTACTAGTGGATAAAGAATTATGGTTTGGTCACTATAGTGTCAACTGTACTAATTCACAAGAAGTTACTAGAGAACAATGGTTACAATCGTTACAAGAAGACATTGATCAACTCCCGAAATAATATAACTTCGTACTGGAACATGAGAAAAGAAAGTGCTATAGCGAAGAACAAAATTTTGTGGGTGATGAAGATTTGAAAACTAACAAAGATAAAGTGGAAGAAGGTTCACAACAACTTTTTATTGTTGAGGATGAAGAAAAGATTGAAACTTTTTCTTGGTCTAAAGATAAAAATTTGATCTTTGAAGTTTCTCATGAGGAAACAAGTAGTGCCTAACGTTGATTTACAGTGAATATGAATCTTTAGTTATTGTTTCTTCTAATTTGGCTTCTCGGGTTACCGATGATCTTTGTTTTCCAAGGATCTTATATGTTGTTCCTTCTAGGAGAGATAAATTGAAACTACGATCACAACAGGATTTTAGAAGAATACAACTTCGTGAAGCAAAAGATGGTGATTATCGAAGCAACATCTTAATTGTGCATATTGTGGTACGTTTGATTTGGATGATTTATTGGGATTATCTTGAAGAAACTTGAGGACAAGTTTGATTATGAGAGTGGGAGTATGATCCATGTGAGATATGGCTCATTTCTACAAATCCTAGTTCCAAGTAGGAATGGGACTCTTAAAATCCTAATCCTAGTAGGATTAGAACTCCTAGTTCCGTTAGGAGTATAATAGCTTATAAATTCTAGTTGAGTTAGAAATGCAAATCCTAGTTGGATTAGGATTCTAATTCGAGTGGAGTTATAGTAGTAATAGTAGTCTAATTAGTAGGCGCCAAGTCGAGCTTGTTCTACTCGGTTTAGGAGTTTGTTATTTCTTTGTTATCTTGTTTTGTTTAAAGTTATCTTGTTAATTTCCCAATCTTAGTATACTTAGGTTGTAATCACGCCTATATAAGGCCTTTTGATTCAATAATACAGGAGATAGTTATTTAATGATTAAAATTATGTTATTGTTTGTGAGTTAATTCATAAGCTTTAATTTCCCAATGAGTGATATTCATGAGTGTTTATTAATTAGTGTTAAACAACTTAATTCCAAGAGTGGTTTGAGTGTGTTTAAGATTCTTTATTTAGAGTTTAGGAGTGATCACTTAACATTGAAATATTCGGGAACCGTGGAATTTAATGCGGGAGTGAATTGAGTTTAGTGATTGATTGGTTAAGTTAGGGAGTAACTTAATTGAATCAAAATCCTATTTGATTGTTCAGAGTGTTCACTCAAATAGTTCAATCATTGTGTTCAAGTGACTTCCGAGTGTGTTCATCAAGAACTCATCTTTCTTTCAAGATTCTTGGGATTTTGAAAACTTTACTAAAAAGTGTGGATTCACGTCGACATTAAATTGCCAAGTGCATGAAATGAGTAATGACTTAGTCTTTTCCAAAAAGACTCAAAGAGTATTTACCATTCAATGAGAATAAGGGAGAGAGATAGGTGGAAAACGGTTGTCAATATAAAACAAAGGTTGTATGAGTGGTTAGTATTATTATTATCCTCCTATTATAAGAGGTTCAATAAGTACTTCACTTTTTTTATGAGTCCATTCACCGAATTGTTGAAGAAGGCTAGATTTCGAAAGGGGTGATGCACCAAGACCTTTTGAGAATGTCAAGTACTTCTTCCGCAATGTTCATATGCTTGTTAAGTTCATAAGTGTGAGTCCTCCATTTCAATTGAGAGGTTTATCTCATTGCTTCGATGATCCTAGTTTGAGGGTAAACTTTTTCAAAGAATGGGGAAATGAACAAAATGCGAGTGTCTCTAAGCTTTCTTTGGGTCATGAAGATGTGGTTTTTCTTGGATTTTCAATTGCATCACTCGATTACATGAATGAAGGCCCAAATGCAGCAACAACAACAAGTATGGCGTAATATAGGCATCCAAATGAGTAACCCATAGTTCGTTATGGGCATAAATGTTTTATTTGCTTTTATTGTTATTTTTTGGGTTGTAATAAACCATGAGATTACTCATAAAGTGATCCATAATTAGGCATATGTGTTTGCTACTGATTAGGCTTGTGTTAGGCGTGTAATTAGGGGTTAGTTAAGCTCCTTAGTTGCTTATTACATCCTCTTGTAACAGCTCATTGAATGAGCTATAATTGGGGCGTGATTCTAGGGGGAGTTACAAACTCCTAAACCCGTCCATTATATGGTCGGTTTTCCTTCTTGCTGTTTTGATGAGATTTTTGTGCTTCTTCGCTGGTCCTATTTCCTATATAAGGAGAGCTTATGTTATGAGAAGTTTAGCTTTTGATTGAATATAAAAAAAATCTTGTGTTTATAGTTTATGCTTTGTGTTTGTCTCATGTGTTTGCTACCCTTATTACTTTGAGTCTTGAGTGATAAGTCTAGGAGAGATTGAGCGAGTCTTATCTCGGCCTAGAACCCCAAGCCATTGAGTTAGTCCTTGTGGTTTGGCAACTATCCTTAGTTTCCGAGTGTTTCTTGTCAAAGTGAGTATTCTATATTCCTAAAGTTTAGCATCATCTTCCAATCCTTTGGAAGGTGTTCTTAAACTTACATCATGGAGGCATGGTCATGATAGCTTTTATTTTAGTAGGGTCGATCTCAATCCCTCTAGAACCGATGACATAACTTAGGAGTTTCCCCAAAGTTACCCCAAAGGTGCATTTTTGTGCGTTAAGTCTCATATTATATTTTCGAAGTCTCTTGAAGAACTTCTCAAGGGTATATTTTCGAAGTCTCATGAAGAACTTCTCAAGGGCAGTATGGTGTCCCTCTTTATCCTTGGACTTAACTATCATGTCATCTACATATAGTTCTACTTCTTTATGCATCATATCATGGAGAACGGTGGTCACAGTTCTTTCATAGGTTGCTCCAATGTTTTTAAGTCCAAAAGGCATAACAAGATAACAAAAGGTTCCCCACCGGAGTGGTGAAGGTAGTCTTTTCCATGTCTTCCTCAGCCATTTTAACTTAATTATACCCCGCGTACCCATCCATGAAGAAGGGCATGATTAGCAAGAGTGTGTACTAGGACATCTATGTGAGGTAAAGGGAAGACATCTCGTAGGACTTGCTTTGTTGAGGTCTCTATAGTCAACACACATCCTAACCCTCCATCTTTTTAGGCACATGCACAACATTAGCTACCCAGTTAGGATAGTTAGCCACTTTTATAAAACGTACATCGAGTTGTTTGGTAACTTCTTCCTTGATTTTCAAGGCTACATCAGGTTTCATTTAGCGCAATTTTTGCTTGATTGGTTTCATGTCTTCGATTAGAGGTATAGTATGCTGAGCGATGTCAGGATCAATGTCTGGCATATCCAAGTAAGACCATGCGAATACGTTGATATATTCGATTAGCATTTTGATTAGTTTGGCGCTTTCATTATTATATAGAGTTAATCCAATTCTTACCTCCTTTGGTTCGTTATGATCTGAAAGATTAATTTTTTCAGTTTCTTCGATGATTGGTGTCTTATTTTCATACTCTTCCACTGCTTTAGTTATTTCTTTTTCAGATTCATTGTTGCAATCAGTAGAAGGAAGGGGAGAGGAACTAGAGATAGTGTACAAGTCATAAGCAAATGAGTTCATCTTATTGAAATCATAAAGAATAACATGAAACAAGGACTCAGCAGAAGATAGAGACTTTACTCGGACACTAGGATTAACTGACTTAGAGAAAATCCCAATTGGGAGGCTAGACTCAGAAGACTCGGACTTAGATTCAGATTCGGAAGACTCGGACTCTTCAAACACCGGCCCTTCCCTCGTAGTGAAGGTCATCTGTTTGCCATTTGGTGTAGTCAGCTTGATAGTCTTTCTCCATCCTTGCATGGTGCCACTTGCAAGAGTAATTAGCATGGCAGAGTCGAAAGCATCATATTGCAATACAACCTGAATGTGAGCAGTGTTATTTGGTCATCCGACTCTTAAGTATCCATATATCAAGCACTACAGCCTCCGATAGTCCTTATTAAATTTCCATGAAAAAGTTCTCAATATTCCCAACAAATAGATTTCAAATATCTTCAAATTACAAGTTCGAATTACATACTCTTATTCCGGAAGTGTTACACAAATCTAAACTCTTATTCTTATTCTATAGCTCAAAACTTAAACTCTAATAACCCAAGTAATAGACACATATTCCCAACGATCTTTTACCCCCGCTATGTGGCTAACTCCAAGACACGGTCACGGGGTTACTCCGATACCATTTGTAATGTGCCCCGCTTCCCGAGCCGCTAGCTTAACTCGCTTAACAATCACAAATCTCAATTAACACCAAAATAATAATAATGATCACTTATAAATTAGATAACACTCGCAATGGAATCAACTCCGAAATATACAATCCTAGACTTATGGGTTATGGGCCCACAAAATAATATCCTTTATATAAGACTTCAATTACATAGTCATTCAATCTCAAATTCCATGGCAAAAGAATAATCTATATTGTAAGTAATTCTAAATAAACTCCTCTATATACAAACTTAAATCTCGGACTTTAACCCATAATACACAATTCGAATCATAACTTTACTCTCAACTCGATTCTGGCTTCCAACACAATCCTGCACCAAAGTTTGACTCTGCCACCCACCAAGTGACAGGCCACATAAATGACAACACTATCAGCAAAGCTGAGTACACATTGTATAATAGAAAATACAAGTTCAAGTGTATTTTGAAAACTAATTGATAACACATAGTCATAATAGCAAGTAGTCATAATCACTTCCATTACTTAGAGATTTCATAAGATCAATCTTTTGATATGACCGCAAGCGTAGCAAACCGTTGAGGGTCATCACCCCACCTTTACATTGCTCTTGCAAGACTTAACCGGATATGTCCTACTTTCGCCGGGATTTCCCCCTCCTGGTTGGGTAATAGTTAGGGAATACCCGCCCTATCCCGGGTGTATGCTCACGCCTCACTTCCGTGATTAAAATCCAAGTCATTTAGTGTTTCATTACCATACAATTCCATATACTTAACAAATTCCATTTAAAAGCATAAACATGGTAATTTAGTGTTTAAATCTAGCTTAGGATAAGTAAAACATCTCAAGTGAACCATAGCATGCCAAATCCATGTCATATACGCAAAGCACACATACTAATATGCATATCAGAAGAGATTTCATTTCATAATCATGCTTCAAAATAGAAAGAAACAATCATCTAACTATAAGAAGGAAAATCTCTAGGTTACAATCCAAACTAAGTGTGTACCTTCACTTAGGCTGCTTAATGTAACTCAAACTCCTTATTCCAAGTGGTTTATCCTTCCTACAGCTTCCCCTGAAAATGTAAAGTGCAAGGAATTAGTTTACACAAGTGTTAGAGCATAAATAACTAAGCTAAGTACAAGAGAGATGCAATGTTGTACTTACAGCAATATGTTTTATGTTCCTACGGAGTTTTCTACAACTTCCCAAGGCTTGAAAACTCTACCAAAAGCATGAAACACTTGTGAATTATGTCTAGAAGAGCTGTATGTAAAGAAAAGCAGGTGTTGATGAAGAAGAATTAGGAGAAAAGAATCGAAAAACCAAAGTCGTCGGTTTCTTGAGTTTCTAAGGTGATTCTTGTTGGAGATGTTAGCTTGAGGTGTTGGCTTTCATGCATGCAAAGATCTTTAAGAGATCGACACTCAAGCAGCTGCTAAGAGGCATTCTTTGAGGATAGGTCTGAACTGATATTTCAGCTGGGCCAGATCTTACTATGTTAGGAATTTACCATATTAATCCACGTGTATTTTGGGAACAAATGACCATTTTAAACTTAAAACATCCCAAACATAACATATGTCAAGTTTGATTAGGTTCGAGCTCTGGATTCAACCCAAAAGGCTCTTTAACTGGAAGTTTATTGTTACCCGATAAAACGGCTCTATGCGATTTTCATAATCTTAAGGAATAAGGCTCTCAAAGGCTTTGTAACTTATCTATTGGTTCTCAAGGCTTTCTTTACCACCAAGAATGATAGTCCTTATCCTCTTTGACCTTTCTTAACCACTAAGACTGATAGTTCTTATCCACTTGCTTTCTTAACCACTAAGAATGTTAGTGCTTATTGTAGGCGTGTTTTTATTTCGCCTACGCGGTGTGAACGCGTATTAGATTTGACTACCCCACTGTAAAGGTTTTATTGAAAATTGTTTTGAAAGAAGTCGCCAACAATTCTTTTTAGGAAGAATCATAAACCTAATTGGATATGGAAAAATCATAGGGATAAATTATCCAATGTAGATTTCTCCGTCATGACTCCATAGATGGTCAAAATGAACCAAAGATTGAGTTCGGGGGTGAGGGTACGAATATTGTCATAATGAACCACATTCGCCCAAAGTTGGCCTCTACTAAATATCAATTCATTGCAGATTTTATCCAGAAAATAATCATATAACGTTTTAAACACCCTAAAAATATTTAGTCTAAATTGGTTCAAGCAAACACGTAAAAAATACCATTTTTTTAGTGACATGTTATTAGGCAATCAAATTACGGGGAACCTAGCAAGTTGTCCACATTAATCTGATTAATATTGGAACAGTTATTTAGGTCATTGATTAGCAAAAATATTATGTGGGTGATAAAAGCGATAAACAGGACAATCATATAATAGGCATAGAATGATCAGGCAGACATATAATATACAAAGGCATGAGCAATAATAAAATAAAATAAAATAAAATATAGAAAAAGGGTTTGAATATACATTAGAACGATTTTATACCAAAGATCTACATCATGAAACAAACGATTAGTAACTTCAATATAAAAATAATTGATTCAAGGATCCTCATGTATTATACCTATGCGGCTTAGATTGAGGAGCGCAACGATCTTTAGGCGGAGGAATCGTGGAACCAAGAACGCAAAGGTGAAAGTATTGATTGATTGAAAGTATTTGATTGATTGAGTGTTTGAAGTATTCAAAGTGTATTTCAGAAGTATTCGTAAGTTTTTGTATTCGTGAAATAATAATATGAAAAGCCGAACCGTAATTCGGGAAAATACGGGTATTTATAGGGAAAAAACGGACTTGCGCTCCACGCAAGCCTTACGCCAGGTGCAAGCCTACGTGGTCGGCGCAATGCCACGCGTCAGGCGCAAGCCTACGTGGCAGGCGCACATTGGTGTGCCTGACGCAGCCAGCCCAATCAAGTTTAGGCACGTGTAAACGCGTTTTTGAAAAGATAGAAAAGAAAGTTGCGTCTCACACAGGACTTGCGTCAGACGTAGGACTCTGTGTGAGTCACGAAACCTACGTGTCAGGCGCTCATTGGCTCGCCTGACGCGTTCTGCCAATGAGCTGGACGCACGTGGCGCGCTATGCGCAGCCCCGCGTCCGGCGCTTCCTGCGCGTCTTTCGAATATACTTTTCTATCCTTAAAATTCCGGAGATGGAATTTTACGGATCAAAAATCTGATTTTTGGTTGAAGATGATGAAAATAATTATGAAAAATATTTATTAAAATAATAATATTTGATTGGGCTTTTAAAATGGATTTAAAACGTTTTTATGGGCTTGAAATACAATTAATCATCATGAACAATTAATTGGGCTTTAGAATATCATTTCGAAACACATTTTAGAATGGTTCTTTAGATTGCTCATCCGTTGGGTCGCGCCAACTAATGCCGCGCTATATTTCATCATTGGATCCTTAAATGGGGAGACACGATTATGTGTCTACAGAAGCCCCCACTTTGACTGAGGTTCAGGAAACCGATAGTCAAAGTATACGGTGTCGGGACGGAGAACGATTCCATACGCTCTGCAGTTTAGAATTGATTTATAACCGCCGGTCTCTGCAAAACAAAGTTAGTATGGGTGACAATAACTACAAGCAATCGATTACTTCGTCGAAGAAGATGTTAGGCGATAGGTGCAAACAACTCGAGATAAGCACATAATGATGCAAATAATGCAAACTTAGACTTTCAAAGGATGCATGAGACGCTATGCAAGGATTTAAGTTATGCAAAGCTAAGGGATGACACGTCATGCAAGGTTAGGGTTATGCAAGACTAGAATGTATGAAATGCAATGCAAGGTCAGGGTTTTGCACGGCCAGAAGATGTGTAGAATTATAGAATGAGCGGGATGATTAGAAATAGATTGAAAGATTTTCGAAAATTATTTTTAGTAAATAATTAGGGTCCGTAAACGAGGTCCGTGGATTACAACTTTTCGGGATTTGATTTGAATTGGAGGAACCACCACACATAGGAAGCCCCCACTTTGGGTGAGCTTGCCTTGAATTAGGCATTGAGCCTTAATTGAAATCTACTTGATCCGATATTGCAATGTAGTTGATCTTATATTGAAATGTAGTTGCTATATCTTCGAAGTATTGAGAGTTTTCACTTGGGATTGACTGGGGATTCTTCTTTGGGGAAGTTGACATAGGAAAGTTAAATATCGCCGAAAACCATGGAATTGTCGGAGAGTCCTTCGGGGAAAAGGAGAGCTTGGATTGAAAAATAAAATTTTAATTTGTGACTCCAATGAATATAGGTGGAAAAAGGCTTTGACGAGGCTAGGTGCGGACTCGAGTCTATGTCAAATCATTAGACCATGACTAATTTTTATTTTATTGAAGCGGCTGGACCTCGAGATGAGGATTCCTACGTATCCTTGCGGAATCGACCATTCGAGTTGTAGATCGGATTATTTTTTTTTATATATATTTTTTTTGTGCCCCAACTTTTGCCTAGGCCGCCCTTTCGGATCTTCAACCTAGCGGGCTTGGACATACACGATCCGAAATTAGTTGCTAGTTCCGAAATTCTACTAAGTACTAATCTCAATCATAACAAGGGGAGAAATTCACGGTTTAGGATTGGTACTAGTTTAATTATGTTGAGCAACGAAGGAAAGGAAGTTAATTAAGCTAGTTAGTTTAATTAACGTTTTGTAATTTTCGGTTTGTAAACCCGAATTATTTTGTTTAGCGTAAGTCTGTAATATAGGGCCGAACCATGCGTGGGATGCGAATCACACTCGGGACGTGTGAAAGGGGGGTTCTTGGAGATATTTTGAAGCTTTACTTGCAAGCTAAGAGAAGCCCCCACTTCGGGTGATGAAAACCGCCCTCCTGTTCCCAAAGTCAACAAAACACACAACAACACTATTCCTTCTTACATCTTTGTTTGATTAAGAGATATTTGTTGTTTATTTGCTTTGTTTAATCACTTTGGTTTTAGATATTTTGGGATTGATTAGCTTGTAATATATATGTAATGGTAATCATAAAAGAAAGGGGAGATTGGATTATTGAAATTTAAGCTTTGAGAGCTTCAATTAAAACACGTTGTGTTAAAGATTAAAACCGTGGTTTTTATTCCCATCTTTGAACCGATTTTCTTGGGAGGTCAAACTACGAGAAAGTCAAACTAATTGACATATTCGAGAGTGGAGATTCTCGTTCTTTGTTAATTAAAACCGTAATTGAGGAAGAGAGTGGAGATTCATTTCCTTAGTTATAAACCGAATCGTAAACTTTAAGTGGACGCTTTAGTTTATCATTCAACTATCGTAAACACAATTCTTTTTTGAAAGTGTGTTCGTATCACATACCATGAAGTAGGAGTTAAGGTCGATGAAAGGCGTAAAAGTTTAAGGCTTGGATTAAGGTTTAATTGGTTTGGCAAATATATGGTTTATGGTTTTGATGAATTTGAAGGATTTGAATGAGGGGTAGAACTTGTGCGCAAGCCCCCTAGGTTGACTTTTATTTGCCTTTGGCTCTTTTCTTTTTGCATTTTTGCTTTGTGCGTTTCTTTCTTTTTGCTTTTCGCACTTTGAATTTTTTATTTCACTTTTTTGTTTATTTTGCCTGGCATTGATTTTTTTTAGTGAGGCTTCGCACACAAGTTTGGTTTAGGGTACTGGAAGGCTTGAAGGATGTTTGGGAGCTTTGATGTTGAAGGGATTGTTTGGTTTGTGATGGTTTAAGGATGATGGCTCATGGAAGGTGATGGAGGAAGAGTGGGAATAACTCCCGATCTAAAGTATGTCCAATTTTTTCATTTATCTCTTTTTATTTTTATTTTTTTTTTAGATCCTTTTTTATTATTATTAGTCAAGTTCATTAGGTGATTTAAGTTTCATCATTGAATTAGAAGCATAAATAAAAGGATGGAGAAGGCCAATGAAAATGAAAATGAAAATGAAAACGCAAATGAAAATGAAATTATTTTATTAATCAGAAATAAATAAAACAAGGCTTATTAGAAATAAAAACCTAAATGCCATAGACTCAACAAGAAAGGAAATGAAGGAGCTAGGCGAGGGACTCTCCCACTCACCCTAGGAAATTAGCATTAAATGACTAAGCCTCCTACTTTCTGTTAGATTATTCCCAAGGGGTTGCTTGCTGTTATTGCCACTTTGCCGCTGGCGGGATCGAAAAAGTCCGCCACTTTCAACCATGTCTTGCGAGTATTCCTTAAGGCCCAACACGTAGATGATGGGTGTCCATTCTCTCGGTGGTACTTACAATAGGCATTCCTGGGTTCCACTTCTTGTGCCTATTTTCAAAGTGCGGTCCGGAGTGGGACCGGTAAATTTGTGTGCTTCCTCTTGCATGAAGCCTAGTGAAGGCTTCTTCTAGAGTCATGCCCAATGGAGTGAATGTTCGGTGAGGCTTTTGATAACCTCCCTTTTCCCAGAAGTTAGGGCATTGACATTAGAGCTAGAAGGGTCATTTTCACCTCTTCTGAAAGAGTTGTTGTTGTTGCAACCCTCGTTCTTGTTGGCTTGCACCTCTTCTTCAATCGCCAGCCTACCTTATAGAGCTTCGTGAAAGACTCCATGGGTTGAAACTTTGATATGATCCCCATACTTAGGCCGCTAGTTGAGGATCACTGCGACTTGATCCTCCCGAGATGGCATATTAGTCATTTGTGCGCTTTTTTCCCTCCATCCGTTAAGGAAGGTGACGAAATCTTCGTTGGCATTTTGCTTAGTTAATTCCAACTCACGATGGCCAATGGGAAGTCGAGTATTGTAGCCGTATCAAGCCTTCGTGGAACTCTAATCTCATGTAGTCCCAATCGCTCGCCTTAGCTTTGCTCAATGATCTCGTAACCACTCGATGGATGTGCATCCAAGGTCCAAAGGAAAGACATAAGCAAACAAAGTCCTTTTGCTATGCCTCAGAGCCACAGAGATGGACAAAGCCCTCAAGTGTGGTCATCCTGGGTCTTCGAATTCCTTCAATTTTAGGAGGTCACCCAATGTTACCTTTTAGGGAGTTTGTCCCTCGCTCAGATCACGATGTCACGGCCATGAGCCTCGACCTCAAGCCGCAGGAATCGACCGGATCAATTGCTCCGAGTTTTTCAAACCTTAAATATGTGTCGGGTCTCGAATACCTACGAGTTGTCGCTCTTCTCATCTTCTTCAAAGAGCTTCTCCCTGTGCCTGACTCTTCGTCCTGCTCCTCAAGACTGTATAAGCTGGCGTATCAAATATCAACAGAGTTCATCGCTGTGAGTCGAGACATAATGACACTAAGTCGCTCATTAGTGTCTCCCCATTTTCTGATGATGATCTCGAAGAGTCTGAGGGATTCGTCCGAAAAGTTACACACATGGATGCGCTGACGAGCCTAGAGTAGGTCGACCTTATACCTCTTCGTCGGGCGCTCCCAAGTTATAATATCATGATCCGTCCCGAACGCAAATCGAATGGCCTCATAAATTTTTAGAAATTATGCTTTCGTAATCAGATACGGAAATGTGGCTTTGAAAAATGGTAGATGAGAAATGAAGATGAAAGTGGAAATGAAAATGAAAATTGGAGGTGGAAATGGGAAATGATTAGAATCGGGTATGATTACGGCCGCCATGACGGCTATAGGGGCCCAACTATACGCATACGTGCAGATGTGGACCGGACCCGGACTATGCAAGCAAACCGAATGATTAGCTTTTAAGGGATGACTTTTATAGTCCGTAGACTTCACTTTTATAGTCCGTAGACTAACTAGTGGTTTCACGCATGGTGCAACCTAGACATGCTGGGTGGAAACTTTATAGTCCTAAGACCGAACTTATATAATGTAGCCTCGATGTAGGAAATTTTATAGTCCTAAGATCGTGCCTTTATAGTCCGGGGTGCACCGACTTTATAGTCCTAAGATCGAGCTTTTATAGTCCGTAGGACCGACTTTATAGTCATAAGACTGCAGCTTTTACAGCCCATAGACCGACTTTATAGTCCTAAGATCGAGCTTTTATAGTCCGGTAGCATCGATTCTTTTATAGCGTCCTAAGACCGGGCTTTATAGTCCATAGACCGATGCACTTTGTAGTCCCAAGACCGACCAGATTTCGTCTATAATACAAATCTAGACATTGGAACGCAGATGGGCCTAAATGGACCTAGGAATTAGATTCGACTAGACCTAAGCACTTAGATTCGAATCGATTTAGGATAGATTCTGGACTGTGACTTCACATAAAAAGATTTTTGCATGGGCCTAGATTTTAAAAAATGAATCCAGACTTATATGGGCCTAAGATCGACTCGCTAATGCTAGTGAATGTATGGAATCTAAATGCACACGGGCTCAGATGAATGCAAGTGGACTCTAATGTATACGCCTAGAATGAATGTGCAAGTGAATTCGACCACCTGGAGTCGATCTGACTCGAGTCGATTGAATTGAAGGTGTTTAGAATGGGCTTAGAATTTTCGAAATTCATTTTTGAAAGTGAAATTATCTTGTTTTATCTTTTTGTCAGAAAAGATGATGGATTAATTTTGAAGAATATCAATTTTTTTTGAAATGTCGCGTAATGATTTACGCTGATTAGTAAATGTTTTTTGAAAAGGTAGAATGTATTATCTTTGTCAGAGGATTGACTTTGAAAAGATGTAAGTTTTTTTTTGGAATTGATTGAATATGGTAAGGTGGGTTAATGATAGGAAAGACTTATGAACAAAGCTAGGAGGAAATGGGAAGAGGCGTATTACCGGTACGGCAACCCTAACTCTACAATGACCATTTTAGGTGTACTTTTAGGATAGATTCGACCTTGCATGAAAAGACCAATTTTATTTAGGTGAGACCCCCTTAGCATGATCATGTATTACGCGGATGCAAATAGCCAAACATAGGATCTGAATATAGGATCTGGCGATCACGCACCGCCACCGATTTAAAAGCATGCAAGGGGATGCACGCATCAAGCGTGTCGCTACAAAGACATCCGTGCCGCCGGTAGCGGCCAAGCACGCCCGTGCGTCCGGCGCGGAATGGAAAAGCAAGGCGGTAACTTATCGAACTTGGCGCACTACCCCTCGACACATGTTTTTCGGATTTATTACTTCTAATTTACCGATTAATGAATTTTTCTCGTTTTATATTTTCCACCTAGCTTTAGGAGCTTAATGCATAATAATGACAATTTAACAGATAATGTTGTGTGCAAGAATTGCAATCGGCTGTGCAAATGTCATATAACATGGATGCAAAAGTTCCAACCCAAAGTCCAGCTTCTATGTTTGAAACTATTGGGTCTTGCTTAAGTTTAGTTCCGGGAAGGGTCCATGACTAAGAGATCGATCCCACGCTCTCGTACTCCCCGCTAAAAAGAGGTGGCCACGTAAGACGCCTCCGCCTCGTCTGTGGAACGAGAGAACAATGCCATGGTTGGGTAGGTTTGCTTATGACTAAGTGATCCAACACTATCGCCAGGTGGAAGCTTCTCCTTTTGAAGTGACAAAGCGCAAACCCCCGAGGGTGACCTCACACATAGAACATGTGCTAATGAGGCAAGTGTATTGTTTTTACCGTAATTTAACAATAGCCATGCATATGCAAAACCTGTTATTATTTCAAGGTATAAAATAAGAATGAATTGTATTTTTCAAGTTTTACCCCACTCATAGAAAATAATCTTTTTTTAAAATCCTCCTGCTCAGCTGAAGTCGCAAAATCGTAGGCGTGTTTTTATTTCGCCACGCGGTGCGAGCGTGTGGTCAGGGATTCGACTAACCCACTATAAAGGTCTCATTGAAAATTGTTTTGAAAGAAGTCGCCAAACACCTCTTTTTAGGAATAATCATAAACCTGACTGGATATGGGAAAATCCTCATAGGGATACCATAATTCAATGTAGATTTCCGCTGCTTACTCCATATATGGTCAAAATAAACCAAAGATCGAGTGTTCTGGGGCGTAGGGTACGAATATAATCATAATGAACCGCATGGGCCCGCCCAAAGTCAGGCTCTACTAAAATATCGATTCATTGCATTCTTTGCCTTAAAATAATTATAACGCTTTAAACACCCCAAAAAATATTTAGTCTAAAGTCGTCACTCTAACACGTAAAAAGCTTTTTAAGCTGATTACGTTATTAGGCAATCAAATT